>ML179343.1:60247-113609 GCA_004369135.1 Dendrothele bispora CBS 962.96
TGTTCAAGACATGAGTTGAACGGCAATGAAGGACTTGTTTTGAGCAACTTACCTTAAGTTCCCATCCCTGTTCACAGTCGAGGTTTGCAAGTCAAAAAAGTACTCAAAGGAAGCTGTCTCTAGAGCAGAAAGCGCCAACGTTTAACGCCCAAACTATTCCTATTTGGTCAGTAAAAAAATATAAAGAGAGAGAGAGAGAGAGAACTGCGGTTACCATGTATGCTCTAATGACTGCTGGGACGTACATGGTGCAGGAAGTTGTCGACATTGATGATGAAGATGGGTGGGTGAAGAATCATGAATGATTCTGTCTAAAAAGCCCTTGACTGAAGCCATTCTTGGATCCAGGACTTTGGGTCTTATGTATATTCATTTCACAAATCACATCACAAGATGAGTCAATTCAAATGACTTGACATTGACAAATCAATCAAACTGCAGAGTCTCAGCACACGGGTTTATTTGATACAAGACTACTATAGCTCCCGGGAAAGTTAGGGAGTCACATGATGGGTCAGAACTGGAGTCCACAGTACAGAGACACAAAGAAACAATGATATCGATAGGTCCCAGGAAAGTCAAGGAAATAAAGAAAACGATAAACCAGGTCAAAAACAGACAGAAAGGCAGGCAGTCCATGTCCCTATTGTTGAGCTCCAAAAGTTGGAGGATCTTGTTCATAATCTGAATTTATTATTATTATTATTATTATTATTATTATTATTCAGCGTAAGCAATGAACAAGTCACTCACCGTCAAAGTCCCACACAATCCCGCCTTCGCTAAGCTTTTTAGTCTCGATGAGATTTGTATACACCCAGACAACTGTGTGGAGTCTTAGAAAGGGCGGACACTCTTTGGTTACAGAGAGTGATAACCATCGGACATAGTCCATGGTCGTTTTGAAAGAATCAACATACTCGGCGATGTCCAGGTGTTCAAAAATCAGGGTACTGAGTGGTTTAACCCTAAAAACAATGTATGGGAGACCATGAAAGAAGTTTTGCTCCCACACCCGGTTTGTGCAGTTCCCCATGTTATGGCCGATACGGCTGATAGATGTTGGGGCAGAGCACTGGAGAGCTTGAACACTTTACAGTACTACTAGTATACTCAGTAGTGGCATTCTTGACCTCCCATTGGGCCAGGGCACTTGTACAGTTGATCGTGGCTCGCCGATGGAAAACCCATAATCATGTGGTAGACACAACCTGAGTTTTGTTTCTGGCACAAACTGTAGACATCATCCATTGCATTCTTAAAGTGTTTCCTATTAGCCCCATCCTCCGGTCAGACTGAAGTCAGCTTTATAATTATCTCTTCGATGAAGGAGGAATCTGGCAGCTGTCAGTAAGCTACCCCGTTGTATGTGCCTCAACCTGGCTCATTCAGGTCGGCGTTGTTCCCAGCAGGAGCTGCAGGATGACAGCCCAAGAGAGCCGTCTCTACACTGGCCAAACCCGCACTCATTTGAGCCAAAGCAGGTGCCAAACTGGCAGTAAGCATCAAAAGAAAAGAAAAAGAGAAAAAAAAAAGTCAGCATGAAATGTCAACATGGACCAATCTATTTTTACATCACTCCATGACTGGATAGAAGCAGCCAGTGGTGTTGCGGGACATGCTTGAGCAGTTTCTAAACTCAGCACGTCACCATCATGTGATGCTGACACCTGTGAAAAGAAGAAAACACAATCAGGAGAGTTCAGGAAAGAAAAAGAAAAGCCAGACCGCACCGTTTTGTTTCGGATGATCACCTATAATCCAGTGCAGGGACAGATGAACATTTCCCCCGCATTCTTTTTGTATTTTTCCTGTGTATTGATGTCAATCATCATTAACAATCAGGGGACAAGATAATGTGCTCACCATCACAAACTGGCTGTGTTTGTCCAACACATGTTCCCATACTTCATATGGCAACCCCGCGTACGTGCAAGGCTGACCTCCACTCCCCAGTGGACACTGGAAGTAGCAAGCTCAGCCAGATAATCTGTCCACATTGCATCTGCAATTTGGTCTCTGAGAATAGATGCCTGAGTGGCCTCAGACTCTGAGATACCTGACATAGATAATGAGTCACCATTAGCAGTAAGTAGTTGTACTGGTGTCTCTGGAGAATTGTGAAAGATTATGAAGTTGTGAAGGACTGCAATCACAAGTGGAATGAGGCTTTATTTGTGGAGCAGATACTTACAAATCTGACAGACATGCTGCCATCGCCTTTTGAGGACTCCAAATATCTATTCAGGCACATTGTGAAGCTGAGCATCTCAAAGATCAAATACCTCCTTTTGAAGTTGGACAGCTTGATGACAAGCCATTTTTGTGGTTCTAAGCCTGAAATTCTGTAGTAATTATGTGAATAACAGGATTGTAAGCCTAGATACTGAGAGAAACTGAGTGTTATAGCTGTTCCCAGACTGTGAAGCAAAAGCTAGAACTACATATACTGGGCTTAGTGAATCTACTGAGTATTGAAAGTCCTATAGAGGTACACAAGTAGAATCTGACAAGTAGTACTGAGTCAACCAGGGAATTACAGCTGTGGTAGTATTAACAAGACTATCAAGCTACTATGTTCTAGATTGTTAGGTATGCATCTGCTCATTCATATGTTGCACAGTCAGATTTTATTAACTTAGCTATAAGAGAAAACTAGTTAGATCCTCAATATGAAGGCATTTTTGGAGGCCTCTGCACACATATAGCACCTCCTGTCTAGATTGTTGCAAACATTCTGAACTCAGTTCAACATGAAGGCGGATTCCAAGGGTAGGGAGTGTTTTTGGAGGCCTCTGCACACAACAGATACCCCTACAACAATCTAGACATACTTGGGACACTTATAGCACCTCTTCTTGTCTAGATTGTTGCAAATGTTCTCAACTCAGTCTAATTTGACTTCATCTTGATTTTGTTTATTGTACATTCCCTGTTCAATATTTGCGCTTTTCCTGTTCACATATCATTGCTCACATTGTTATGAAGTGTTGAGACATGTTTTGTATTTTGTTCTCAACTTGAGCTGAAAGCTTCCATTTTCATTTTCGTCATTATGCTCGTTCTAGCGCAATGTAGGGCCTCCTTTGGTCGCAGATTACTGTTTACACTCTCAAGAACGATAGCTTCAATTCCTGACTTAATCGGTCCATATCTGCGGTCGCTATGTACACTTTTACCTACGATTCCCTCTTGATCTGATAAGGATTTTATGGTACTTCACTCCATTTGGGTCTCCCTTTGTTCCTGGACTTGTGTTCACAAGGTCCGGACGCTCCGAACACTTGTTTCTCATTTTCCGCACACTGGTGTCCAGTCCGCCCCGGAATCAGCTGGATCTCACCCAGTCATCAGACCCTATAAGCCCATCAGTAGGTGCCACATGAGTGAGCAGAGGCCTACTGATGTTTCGTTTGTTTGGACCGCTCTAATCATTCTATGCCTGTCTGCAGTCACAGTACAGTGTACAGCTTGGCTATTGGCTCACTCTGTGTATACGGTAGCTGGTAAGCTCGTCTCTACAGTGTGTTAGAACATTGCTAGCACCCCAGAGCGTACAGATATCACTCTAACACCTCAGAACATCGCTCCCAGTGCGTTATCAACGCAGTCTCACTCCTGTACAGCTGTACTACCCCCATCTGGATACCCGATGTAGATCCAGCCTCTAGGACGTATTTTCCGTCACCCACCCTCCCTCCCTATGATTAGAATTAGGTACTGTAGTTAACCACCTATGTAATTAGCACTGTTTCGATCCGCAGAATGTATCTGGGCTTCAGCCTGTGTTGTGGCTAATCCTAACTTTAGTGATGAGCAGCAGAGGTCGACATGAAGGCGGACTCCGAGGGAAGGGAGCGTTTTTGGTGGCCTCTGCACACAACAGATACTCCTGCAACAATCTAGACATACTTGGGACACTTATAGCACCTCCTGTCTAGATTGTTGCAAATGTCAACTCAATCTAGTTTGACTTCATCTTATTTTCGATCGTTGTACATCCCCTGTTTGATATATCCGCTTGTCTTGATCACATATGATTGTTCACATTCTTAGAAAGTGTTGGCGACGCCCACAGACCCTCAGGCAATGATCTAGGGTCATAGAGACGTGCTTTGTGTTTTGTTCTCAACTCGAGCTAAAAAGCTTTCATTTTCATTTTGTATTATGCTGGTTCTAGCGCAATGTAGGGCTTCCCCTGTTCGGAGATTACTTTTAATACTCTTCACAACGATAGCTTCAATTCCTGGGCTAATCGGTCCATATTTGCGGACGCTATGTACACTTTTACCTACTATTCTCCTCTTGATCTGATAAGACTTTTGATGATACTTCGCCCCATTTGGTTCTCCCTTTGTTCCTGGACTTGTTCCCAAGGTCTGGACCACTCCGGACACTTGTTTCTGGTCTTCCGCAGGCACAATGGTGTCCGGTCCACCCCCGGGATCAGCTGGATCTCACCCAGTCACCAGACCCTATAATCCCATCAGTGGGTGCCACATGAGTGAGCAGAGGCCTACTGATGGACGAAGATTAGAGAATCTGGTGCTGCTTGCTTTCATCCCTCATCTCCCTTTCCTCCCCTCCATTTGAAGCAAGACTGGTGAGGACATCCATAGCGCATTTCGTTTGGTTAGACCGCTCTAATCACTCTATACCTGTTTGCAGTCACAGTACCGGTGTACAGCCTCGTTATTGGCTCACTCTGTGTACACTGTAGCTGGTAAGCTCGTCTCTACAGTGTGTTAGAACTGCTAACACTCCAGAGCATACAGAAATCACTCTAACACTTCAGAACATTGGCCTATTGTGTTTGTTGGGTGGATATCTCGCTCCCAGTGCATTAGCAACGCAGACTCACTCTTGTAGAGCTGTACTAACACCCCCTTCTGGATATACGATGTACTAGATACCCAGTTCAATGTCCACTAAAATATACAATAAAAAAAGAAACTGATACTGGTAACACATATCTACAGATAAGGAAACAAGACATAGAGAACAGAGTAGGGATGTGACACTAGACAATAAAGAAACAGAATAAATCTAACAAATCTTGGTATATAGCTGCGAGGAGCTATGCCAGGCACACTTATGCCCTATAGCAACTACTAGCGTTCGGAGACGGATGTACTCGTCATCCAGTGGTGTCTTTTTGGTGTATACGCATCAGTATACCAGCCGAGGTCTTGCTTCAAAGTCCCAACCCTAAAATGTGTATATTCAGCAAGGAACAGTTCCTCTTGCTTCACAAGTCATACTAGAAGTGATTCTCAACACTTCACATCTTAATATACGCTCAGGAATCCATACAATTCCTTTCCTTGAAGGTTTGACCCCTATACACGTACTTGTGAAATAGCGTAATCATAATTACTATCACATGACACATTCAGCATGTACTGCATCCGTACTTGTTAGGTTCTTTCCGGTCCGGACACAGCTAACTCTAATCGGAATAGCTTGTCCGTTGCATTTGGAGTTCTTCCTGATATAACAATTGATCTTTTGACATGTTCCTTGAGATCCCGTGAATACGGGTTATACCGGCCATGAGTCATCACAATTTGATAATTTAGCGTATGAGCACTTTAGAAGCATCATAGCCTTGGGTAGAGTCTCTAGTGAGAAATCAATATATGAGTGACATAGACACCAACTTGTAGTAGCTAGATAGCCATACAGACTGCCATAGCTACTTAGAATAGTCTATCCTTATGGAACATAGCTGTATACCGCTTTGACTGACAGTTTGGGCTCACTTCAGTCCTCTGTCAACACGATAATATACTTATTATCACTAAAGCATATATTCTTTCTTCAAAACACGAAAATATGGGCCTATGCGGTAACGCTGAGTTACTGCGCATTACCGGAGAGGTTCGGACGTTATGAACAAGTCCAGGAAAAAAGGGAGAACCAAATGGGGCGAAGTATCATAAAAGTCTTATCAGGTCAAGAGGGGAATAGTAGGTAAAAGTGTACATAGCGTCCGCAGATATGGACCAATTAAGCCAGGAATTGAAGCTATCGTTGTTAAGAGTATTAACAGTCATCTGCAGCTCTGGATTGCCATGGAACGAGCATAATAACGAAAATAAAAAAAAGCTTTTCAGCTTGAGTTGAGAACAAAACACAAAACATGTCTCTATGACCCCAGATCATGGCCTGAAAGTGTGTGGGGGTCGTCGAAACTTTGCAATAATGTGAAACAATGATATGTGATCGGGACAATGGCATATATTGAACAGGGAATGTACAATGAACGAAAATAAAATGAACTCAAACCAGACTCCACAAACGCTCTCTACCCTTGGAATCCGCCTTCATGTTGATCAAGAGATGTGAAAGGTTTCAAAAATGCATTGTTGTATAAAGTACCACTAACACTCCTCATCTAGAAAAAACTGTACTAATCATTACGGTACAAACACTGGGTCAATACTCGGGGGCTGGCTACTGAGTGTGGGGGTTTTTCAAGTTGCAAATGTTCTCAACTGAGGCCTCTGCACACAACAGATACCCCTGCAACATACTTGGGACACTTATAGCACCTCTTGTCTAGATTGTTGCAAATGTTCTCAACTCAGTCTAGTTTGACTTCATCTTATTTTCGTTCATTGTACATTCCCTGTTCAATATATGCGGTTGTCCCAATCACATATCATTCTTCACATTATTGCAAAGTGTTGACGACCCCCACACATCTTCAGGCGATGATCTGGGGTCATAGAGACACATTTTGTGTTTTGTTCTCAACTCGAGCTAAAAAGCTTTTATTTTCAATTTCGTTATTATGCTCGTTCTAGCGCAATGTAGGGCTTCCCCCGTTCGCAGATGACTGTTAATACTCTTAACAACGATAGCCTCAATTCCTGGCTTAATCGGTCCATATCTGCGGACGCTATGTACACTTTTACCTACCATTCTCCTCTTGATCTGATAAGACTTTTATGATACTTCGCTCCATTTGGTTCTCCCTTTGTTCCTGGACTTGTTCACAAGGTCCGGACCGCTCCGGACACTTGTTTCTCGTCTTCTACATGCACACTGGTGTCCGGTCCGCCCTGGAATCAGCTGGATCTCACTCAGTCACCAGACCCTATAATCCCATCAGTGGGTGCCACATGAGTGAGCAGAGGCCTACTGATGGGCGAAGATTAGAGAATCTCTGGTGCTGCTTGCTTTCTTCCCTCATCTCCCTTTCCTCCCCTCCATTGAAAGCAAGACTGGTGAGGACATCCATAGCACATTTCGTTTGTTTAGACCGCTCTAATCACTCTATACCTGTCTGCAGTCACCACAGTACAGTGTACAGCTTCATCATTGGCTCACTCTGTGTACACTGTAGCTGGTAAGCTCGTCTCTACAGTGTGTTAGAACGTTGCTAACACCCAGAGCGTACAGATATCAGCCTAACACCTCAGGTTGGATACCACTCAAATTCTAGAACCTTTGAATTGAGTAAAACAACTATGGTGCTGGTTCTAGAACCAAGTTGTTATGACTCCTAGGACAAGCGAGCTAGGTAGAACATAAAATCTCAATACTAGTACCCTTACGAAGGTATTACAAAGTTGACTAGGCTATTGTGCATTCAATTTAAGAGAGTAATAATAATCTCTACCAAAGACAGAGTCAGCATTAGACACTCTAGGACAATGCTGAAACGTTGTGGCTGAGTTATTCAGCAAGCCGATGTGGTACAAAGTGACATAGACATTTATCAGAGAGGATTGACAGTCTGAAAATATCAATCCATTTGGAGACACATTCCGACCAAGATCTGAATATTCTACTGAGAAATCACAATACTCTGTGATAAGTATACATGACGCTCTAGATCCTAAATAAGGACATCTGACATGAAGGAGTGGCTCTCGCCACACTTCTAGATATTAACAGACTGGTCAGTGCTGCAGGTTGACACATGCAGCTGATAGGGAGAGTCAAGTCATATTGTGGTTAACCAATAGGATCTCGAGACAAAGGTTTAGTAATAGGCTTTCACACCGCCACTAGACTAGAGTCGAAATTAAGGGGTGATTCAACTCACTGCCTGATAGCAGATACGGAGAAACCTTGATGTAGCTAGAACAAAGATACCCAAGCAAGTAGTAAACTTTATTAGGAATTTACAGACTAGAATAATGCCATTACTACCCGAGAATAGCACTAGGTGACCAGATGTCACTTAGATATATGTTTTGTATTTTTCTTTTCTTTTTATTTCTTGGACAGTATTATCTTAAAGACAGGCATTGATTTGCATATCCGTCACATTCCTGGCAAATGTAACATTTGAGCAGATTTACTCTCTCAACTTCTTTTTGATGAGTACAAGCATCAATTTTCCACACATTTGAGCCACCTCATGAGCTCTTGCCAGCAGCGTGATGGAGAGTTGTTTTAGATGTTCTGGGTCCAGACATGTTAGAATGGCAAGTCTGTCTGCCCTCCTGTGGATCTGAGTGAATTGGATGTTCTGGTTCATTACCTTAAGGTCCACTCCATTGAGGAGTCAATTACGCAACAGGTGCATGCAACTACATCTGCTTTTGGACTTGTCATAAACTTCCACTTGATCCTACTCCCTCTACCCTATCTTGTTATTATTGTTTGCATAAATAGTGAGAATTTTGATCTCACAACAAAAGTATATAAAAAATATAAAACTGAGCAAAAACAGCTTATATCTCCATAACAAAGAAGAATTACCAAATGGGACAAATTACAGCATAACCAGAAAAACCCCCCAAGAAATAAATAAATTTTATTTTTAAAAATTAGGTAATATAATAAATAAATTTTTATTTTTGAAAATTAGGTAATATATAATTATTATATTACCTAATTTTCAAAAATAAAAATTTATTTATTTCTTGGGGGGGTTTTTCTGGTTATGCTGTAATTTGTCTCATTTGGTAATTCTTCCTTGTTATGGAGATATAAGCTGTTTTTGCTCAGTTTTATATTTTTTATATACTTTTGTTGTGAGATCAAAATTCTCACCATTTATGTAAACAATAATAACATGATAAAACAAATGTATTTCTTAAATTGCAAAATCATAGGCATATATGGTAACACTCAGTTACAGTGTATTAGCGCTGAGACTCAGACAGGCAATAAAATCTTTTTTGGAGATCAATTGTGATATGGGACCCCATGCACTTGATACAATGTCTTGTGCATCAAGGCAGAAAGTTTGTGGAGTGCTCCAGAAGGGATTTCCACAGGGACTAGACAACGAGTTTGTTTGCATAAAAATAATTTTTGAGGTCAAGACTTTGTGAGGTGTTCCATGCACTTCAGAGCAACAAGAATACATTATGAAAGGTAATTTGATTGAAGCCAAACACGCCTGTAGATCACACCTTCAAATGAGGGTAACCAACGGAATTTGCTGAAAAGATTGAGCAAGAGCTGACACATTTGCTAAATAACTCAGTACTGACATGCTTTGCCTCTTTCATTGGGACAGGAGATGTTCTGGTGAGCTGGTCTGTATTGATACAAGAGCAGCGAATGCTGGGATGACATTCTCTGTTGAAGCTGAGGACATGTGTGTATGCAAAGACAAAGGTTTCATAGGATTCAAACACAGTGATGGCATTGTTCTGAGAGAGTGGGAGATGAAGGCAACAGGCTGACACCTTTGTGTGGAGAGATCACTGCAGAACCATTTTGATACCGGAGAGGGAGGTCTAGAAATAGAGTCAAACACACTTGCGACAGTTTCCACTGACTTTTTTTTTTCCAACATTTGAGGGCCTCCTCAAACCAGCCTAGGGCCCTGAAGGTCATCAAGTTTGGAACATCCTGGCAGTCCTGTAGAATGCCATGGTGAGTAGTTAGGTGGGGCTAGTAAGTAGACGAACGAAAGGAGATAGATGATCACAATGATCATGACCACACGAAAAAAGATTGGTTTATTACCAATAAGCCAATTCTTAGATGTGTGTGTCATAGGAAAAATATAGTGTAGCATACAAAAAAATAAAGATGTTTGAGACATGTAAGCTATGTCACATGTCACAGGATTGTCACTTTTTGTGACCACAAGTATATCATAGACTTACCTTGATTCTATATTCATTATATTTTAAGATAGGTGAGATAGAATGTGGAGAAATTACTCCTTGAATTTCAAATTTTAACTGCTTCAAAAGTAAAAGTGTTTTTTTTTGGTTTACTAGAAAAAGATTGGTTCCAGTGGAACAGTGATACCCACACACTGAGGAAAACAGATAGTAATTTATTTTACCCTTTCCTAGATAATTTCAAAGAGGCAATAGCATTATCTAGGCCAAGTCCTCCAGCTTCACATGCACATGTTAAGTATCTGACTGGTTGAAATAGATGAGTATCACACTTCATTATCTTTTGCATAAATGTTGAGAATTTTGATTTCACAACAAAAATATTAAAAATATAAAACTGAGCAAAAACAGCTTATATCTCCATAACAAAAAAGAATTACCAAATAGAACAAATTACAGCATAACCAGAAAAACCCCCCCAAGAAACTTAGTAATTTTATTTTCAAAAACTAAATATTTAAATAATTACATATTACCTAATTTTGAAAAACAAAATTAATGAATTTCTTGGGAGGATTTTTCTGGTTATGCTGTAATTTGTCCCATTTGGTAATTCTTCCTTGTTATGGAGATATAAGCTGTTTTTGTTTAGTTTTATGTTATTTATACTTTTGTTGTGAGATCAAAATTCTCGAAATTTATGCAAAGAATAATAGAACTATAAATACCTGTACCTTTTGGCCTTTCTATGAAGCTGAATGGAAGGATTAGATGTCACAACTTAGTGTTGAGAACTACTCCACTCCTGCGGACTTAGAAGCCATTCGAGCACATAGTGATAAGGAGATTGATGCAGGTCATTGGTTGGAGGCTCTTCCTGAGGACTTTCATTTGCTCCCTGGCATGAAAGTGTCTCCTATGTTTGTTGTATGGCAGAAAGGGAACTTAGGGAAGCCTCATGTCATAACAGACCACACAGGCTCTGGACTTAAGTTAATGCTGGGATCCCTAAAGAGGAAGGAAAAGTGCGGTATGATGACATGAATACATTTGGGCAGGTTTTGAATGATGTCTTGAAAGAGCCCTCGACATGAAGGCGGAGTCTAAGGGTAAGGAGTGTTTTTGGAGGCCTCTGAACACAACAGATACCCCTGCAACAATCTAGACATACTTGGGACACTTATAATTATTACAAAGTGTTGACAACCTCCACACACCTTCAGGTGATGATCTGGGGTAATAGAGACATGTTTTATGTTTTGTTCTCAACTCGAGCTAAAAAGCTGTCATTTTCAATTTTGTTTTTATGCTCGTTCTAGTGCAATGTAGGGCTTCCCTGAATCGCAGGCCACTGCTAATACTCTTAACAACGATAGCTTCAAGTTCTGGCTTAATCAGTCCATATCTGCGGACGCTATGTAGAAACAAAAGGAGCTGGTGGAGAGCATCACTGGAGTGCCAATTAGCAGTGTTAGCATCATGAAGGAGCGAATGAAGGCTTGCCCAGGCTGGTTCTTCGATTGCAGCATTCTGGTTAGGAATAGGAGAACGAGAACGCTCTCGCATTTCTTTAACCCTTTCCAGCACAATTCGAGAGACCTGGTCAACATAGTCTCTTCCTTCCTCAGGGGAATAGAACTCCCTCACAAATTCCCTGGTCCTGACTTGATCCACAAGTGATTGGAGCTTGCGGGTGAGCTCAGAAACGTTGCCAGGAACAGGCAACACTTCAGGAGCGATCTCAGCGCTGTTAGAATGTGGAGAGTGCGCTGGAGACTGGAAAGAAGGGGCTGGTGATGGTTGATTGATCTGGGAAAGATCAGACAGGGTCTGGGAAGGTAAAGGATGCTGAACTGCAGGGACAGAGATTGAAGTGGATTGAGCAATGGGTGCACCAGATGCTGGAGCAGCAACACCATCAACAGACATCAATTTGACGATAAGAGTGAACAGCAGTGAGTCGAGGAAGATAGCAGTGAGACGATGTCCTGATGATTTGGTGACAAGGAGTGAGCAAAAACAGCGAGAACAGCTGAAGGAAATGATCCTGAGCAAGCAGAAAGTGACCAAAGACGCAGAAAGCTTTGAGCAACAAGGGATAGATGAGGAGTGTAGATGGCAAAGGAACAGTAAAATGAGAAAAAATAAGTCCTAGAGGCTGGATCTACATCCCATATCCAAAAAGGGGTGTTAGTGCAGCTGTACCGGAGTCAGACGCACTGGGAGCGAGATGTCCAATCAACAAACACAATAGGACGATGTTCTGAGGTGTTAGGCTGATATCTGTATGCTCTGGGGTGTTAGCAATGTTCTAACATGTAGAGACGAGCTTACCAGCTACAGTGTACACAGAGTGAGCTAATAACGAAGCTGTACACTGTACTGTGACTGCAGACAGGTATAGAGTGATTAGAGCGGTTTAAAAAAACGAAATGCTCTATGGATGTCCTCACCAGTCTTGATTTCAATGGAGGGGAAGAAAGGGAGATGAGGAATGAAAGCAGGCAGCACCAGATCCTCTAATCTTCGTCCATCAGTAGGCCTCTGCTCACTCATGTGACACCCACTGATGGGATTATAGGGTCTGGTGACTGGGTGAGATCCAGCTGATCCCGGGGCGGACCGGACACCAGTGTGGGTGCGGAAGACGAGAAACAAGTGTCCGGAGCGGTCCGGACCTTGTGAACAAGTCCAGGAACAAAGGGAGAACCAAATGGAGCGAAGTATCATAAAAGTCTTATCAGATCAAGAGGGGAATAGTAGGTAAAAGTGTACATAGCGTCTGCAGATATGGACCGATTAAGCCAGGAATTGAAGCTATCGTTGTTAAAACTATTAAAAGTAATCTGCGAACAGCGGAAGCCCTACATTGCGCTAGAACGAACATAATAACGAAAATAAAAATGAGAGCTCTTTAGCTCGAGTTGAGAACAAAACACAAACCACGTCTCTATGACCCTAGATTATGGCCTTGAGGGTCTGTAGGCGTCGTCAAGACTTTGTAATAATGTGAACAATGATATGTAATCGAGACAAGCGCATATATCGAACAGGGAATGTACAACAAATGAGAATAAGATGTCAAACTAGACTGAGAGAACATTTGCAAGAATCTAGACAAGAGGTGCTATAACTGTCCCAAGTATGTCTAGATTGTTGCAGGGGTATCTGTTGTGTGCAGAGGCCAGAAACTCTCCCTACCCTTCTTGGAATCCACCTTTATGTTGAGGATAACTGGAAAACAGCATTTCGCGATCAGCTTAACGCAAACCTGGACCCAGAACTGGAAAGAAAGGACAGACTTGTTACTGGTGATATCGTAAACTTGGAGGGGACGCGGGTTCCCCTTATCAGGGTCGACGTCGACACTTACCAGTCGACCATTTGCTCTGAAACACCCAAGCAGCCAGTGGCCCTTAACAGCCTTGCGGAGCTCAAGAATGAACAAGGTGCAGGTGGTTCTGATGCTATTAATTAGGGTGATTGTGTTTATAGGTCACTTGTTACGTCTGAACATGTAAGTTTGTTATTTTTTCTTACAATGTATCTGCAACTGATTTTCTGCCGTTGCTGTAGTACAGACCCATCTGTGAAGCATGCTGCTGCCCCACCATAATCTATGGGATAGCTGGTCCAAATCTGACAGTCAGCGGCACTGTTACAGACTGCCTGATTTCTGAGCATCTGACTGATTATATCTATATTGGTCTACCTAGCAAGTTTGTTATTTTTTCTTACAATGTATCTGCAACTGATTTTCTGCCGTTGCTGTAGTACAGACCCATCTGTGAAGCATGCTGCTGCCCCACCATAATCTATGGGATAGCTGGTCCAAATCTGACAGTCAGCGACACTGTTACAGACTGCCTGATTTCCGAGCATCTGACTGATTATATCTATATTGGTCTACCTAGCAATCACTCACAGTTTGGTGCTCTCAACAGACAGACCCACAGAGTTGCCCAATTTCTTCGAGCACAGAAAGCAGCCGATAGAATGTTGCACACCTTTTATTCCTGATTAAAACCTAAACCTAGCAGCTTCCCCACCTGCATTGGCGTTGTTTCTATCCTCACTTTAACAATTACTCTGTTGAGGAAGAAAATTTCGAAATCACATATCCTGTGCCTTTGTGCAACAGCAAGTTCAGGACTTACAGAGACCCCACCCATCGTTATTCCCCCAAAGACTATCTACTCGGCAAAGCTGAGGGAGACCACTACAGGGGAGGAATCCAAGGTCGCGGTCAAGTTCACATATTCCTATGGTAAAGCGGCATGACAACGGATTCATTTTTGGTGACTTGCGTTCAGCTGTGTTCGTAAAAAGGAGTTTGGAGACTGGTACTGGTGGTACTGTGCAACTCGTTGACTTTGATTGGTGCAACAAAGATGGTACTGCACGGTAATCCTGCTGACTTGAATGAAGGTCATAATCCTTGGCCTCCGAACGCGAAGCCAGGGGGTCTGATTACAAAAGATCATGACGGGTATATGTTTAAGGCGCTCATGGGAGTGGGTCTACAGTAACAGTCAACAGTCAGTATCTAGTTGATAGTTAGTTTAGTTAGTAGTAGTATTTGATCCCTTGTCCCAACACGCTGCTCCCAGCAACTCGGACTGGACAAGGAACGTATTGTTTGTTTATTTGTTTTATGTTGTTGTTACATAAACAAAATACTAGTATGTCATTGGTCAGTTGCACCAGACTTTAACTTTGACTTCAGCTCGCTTCCAATTTAAAAGTCTTGGTAGTAACACTCCTACTCCCTTCCTCCATGGCCATGCTCCTAGTAACCCTCTTGCTCTCTCTTTTCTCTTTTTGCTTCTCTTTCCTTTGAGGTGTCCATTGATGGCATTTCTGCATCTGTTTGCCAACTTCCTTGGACACACCTGTCTAAACCAGGTTCCAGAACATGGTAAAGGCTGAGAACTTGTAATGAAAGAGGTGCATCTTGTTTTCAGAGACAAATGCCTTTGATTCAAGATTGCGGCACCTATCAAAAGACAGTGTGTCGCAGGCTCCACCAGTGTAGCTGACCTGCACAATGCTGCCTGGGTCCTCCTTCTGAGTGGTTATAAGCATTGGTTCCAAATGTGAGACAGCCAATGAAAGTAGCATTTACTCTCACTGTAGTGGACATCCTCACACTTCTCTCAATGACCTTGTTCATCTCTTCTAGCACTCTGGGCTTACTGCATCAGTCCTGGAAGACAAAACCAATCAATTCCTTTATGGAGAACAAGGTATTTGAGGTCAGCACCCACATCAAAAGAGAGAAGGACGAGGTAAAGAAAACACCTGTGTTGTCATTAATGAAGATGGCTGACTTGTTGGCCTTCAGCATGTACTGCAGCTTGAGCAGGTCTAGGAGATGGGCGTATCATGGCTTTGTCCTGTCAGCAAGTTCCAATTTCCCAGAAATCAAAGATTTCCTGGTTGTTGGCTACATAGGAACTGAGGAGGGGGTCAACTGCTTGACTTGTTTGAATTTCTCCATGTGTTCCTGGGTTGAGACCAAGTGCCTGAATGAAATGATCCTTTACACAACAAGATTTTGGTGATCTTTGAAGACCACCCTGAGAGAAGGAAACTGTTGGACATGGTAACTGACAAAAGAGAAGAATCTGCTGAGAAGGTCAAAGTCTGAGAGGGAGAGGGTCAATGTGAGCTTGTGATTCCTCCAGTGGCTTGTGAGAACAATAGGATCCTCCTTGAACTCACTGAAGTTACGCTCAGCTTTAGCCCTAGTTGTGCCTGACAATTCAAGCCATTGGGCATAAGTCTTCCAGATGAAGGTGAGTTGGTTGTGAGGGGAAGAGAATGGCAATGTGCTCATGGAGATGATTGAAAGAGGAGAGGAGAGAAAGGTGTCCACTTCTGGGGAGGTTATATACAGTGGCGGCCGTAGGAAATTTGCAGTCCCAAAAAGAAGAAAAATTCTCATCTGCCAAATTTGAATAGAAGAGCTTACGAAAGCTTACGACACGCCTCAATTTTGTAAGATACGATTGTTTTCAGCGCAGATGGGAATTTTTCTCCTTTTTGGGACTGCAAATTTCCTACGGCCGCCACTGTACATCTTGAGCCTCAAGGCTGCCATGAGGCAATGCTCCACAACTCATCGACCTTGTTTGTGGAGTTTCCCGCAGCATGGAGATCACGAAGTCTGGAAAGGCTATTCGGTGAAAGCAATTACTTGCTCCAGCATGTAGAGCCTAGTTGGCAATCTGCGCTGAGCTCTTGCCTGGCAACAAAAGCTGACTAGGTTCTAGCCAGATGCAAATGCAATGGCTCTCAAACAGCCTGCAGGTGACTAGAGCATGCACATTGCAGAGGGCTATATTGCAAATCTGCGCACCCCTCAGAACAATGATCTCCATGTGGTTTGGTGCAAGCAGTTGCTGTTCCAGTGTATTTGGAGGGCTAGGCAGTGAATCTGCACTGGGCTTACATCTGGCAGCAAAAGCCAACTAGGACTTGCACAACTCACTCTGTGAAAGAAATTTCCAACTGGCTCAGAGGGCTCCCAAGCATGTGGAAGGACTGATGTGGTGAATCTGTGCTTTGACATGAAGGTGGATTCCCAGGGTAGGGAGCATTTTTGGAGGCCTCTGCACACAACAGATACTCTTGCAACAATCTAGACATACTTGAGACACTTATAGTACCTCTTCAAGAGTCTAGATTGTTGCAAATGTTCTCAACTCAGTGTAGTTTGACTTTGTTTTATTTTTGCTCATTGTACATTCCCTGTTCGATATGTTCGCCTGTCCCGATTGTATATCATTGTTCACATTATTAAGGGGTGTTGACGACCCCCATACACCTTCAGGCCATGTTCTATGGTCATAGAGACATGTTTTGCATTTTGTTCTCAACTCAAGCTGAAAAGCCTTTATTTTCGTTTTCATTATTATGCTCGTTCTGGTGCATTTTAGGGCTTCCGCTGTTCGCAGATTGATGTTAAGACTCTTAACAATCATAGCTTCAATTCCTGGCCCAATCGGTTTATATCTGCGGACGCTATATACACTTTTACCTATGTTCCCCTCTTGATCTGATAAGATTTTTATGGTCGACATGAAGGCGGATTCCAAGGGTAGGGAGCGTTTTTGGAGGCCTCTGCACACAACAGATACCCCTGCAACATACTTGGGACACTTATAGCACCTCTTGTCTAGATTGTTGCAAATGTTCTCAACTCAGTCTAGTTTGACTTCTTATTTTCGGTCATTGTACATTCCCTGTTGGATGTATGCGCTTCTCTCGATCACATATCATTTTTCACATTATTAAAAGGTGTTGACGACACCCACAGACCCTCAGGCGATGATCTGGGGTCATAGAGACGTGTTTTGTGATTTGTTCTCAACTCGAGCTAAAAAGCTTTCATTTTCATTTTCGTTATTGTGCTCGTTCCAGCGCAATGTAGGGCTCCCCCTGTTCGCAGATTACTGTTAATACTCTTAACAACGATACCTTCAATTCCTGGCTTAATCGGTCTATATCTGCGGACGCTATGTACACTTTTACCTACTATTCCTCTCTGATAAGACTTTTATGATACTTCGCCCCATTTGGTTCTCCCTTTGTTCCTGGACTTGTTCACAAGGTCCGGACCGCTCCGGACACTTGTTTCTCGTCTTCCGCACGCAGGGATCAGCTGGATCTCACCCAGTCATCAGACCCTATAATCCCATCAGTGGATGCCGCATGAGTGAGCAGAGGCCTACTGATGGACGAAGGATCTGGTGGTGCTTGCTTTCTTCCCTCATCTCCCTTTCCTCCCCTCCATTGAAAGCAAGACTGGTGAGGACATCCATAGCGCATTTCGTCTGTTTAGATCGCTCTAATCACTCTATACCTGTCTGCAGTCACAGTACAGTGTACAGCTTCGTTATTGGCTCACTCTGTGTACACTGTAGCTGGTAAGCTCGTCTCTACAGTGTGTTAGAACGTTGCTAACTTCCCAGAGCGTACAGATATCAGCTCAGAACATTGTCCTATTGTGTTTGTTGGTTGGATATCTCGCTCCCAGTGCGTTATCAACACAGTCTCACTCCTGTACAGCTGTACTGACACCCCCTGCTGGATATGCGATGTAGATCCAGCCTCTAGGACGTATTTTTCGTCACCCACCCTCCCTCCCTATTATTAGAGTTGTGTACAGTAGTTAACTACCTTTGTAATTAGCACTATTTCGATCCGCAGAATGTATCTGGGCTTCGGCCTGTGTTGTGGCTAATCCTGACTTTAGTGATGAGCAGCAGAGGTACTTCGCCCCATTTGGTTCTCCCTTTGTTCCTGGACTTGTTCACAAGATCCGGACTGCTCCAGACACTTGTTTCTTGTCCTCCGCATGCACACTGGTGTCCGGTCTGCCCTGGAATCAGCTGGATCTTACCCAGTCA
Source organism: Dendrothele bispora CBS 962.96 (assembly GCA_004369135.1). NCBI lineage: Eukaryota > Fungi > Basidiomycota > Agaricomycetes > Agaricales > Dendrothele > Dendrothele bispora. Next base: position 78,705 of record ML179343.1, read on the forward strand.
TCAGACCCTATAATCCCATCAGTAGGTGCCACATGAGTGAGCAGGGGTCTACTGATGGACAAAGATTAGAGGATCTGGTGCTGCTTGCTTTCATTCCTCATCTCCCTTTCTTCCCCTCCATTGAAAGCAAGACTTGAGGACATCCATAGTGCATTTCGTTTGTTTAGACCGCTCTAATCATTTTATACCTGTTTGCAGTCACAGTACAGTGTACAGCTTCGTTATTAGCTCACTCTGTGTACACTGTAGCTGGTATGCCTGTCTCTACAGTGTGTTAGAACATTGCTAACTCTCCAGAGCGTACAGATAGTATCAGCCTAACACCTCGGAACATCGTTCTATTGTGTTTGTTGGTTGGATATCTTGCTCCCAGTGCGTTATCAACGCTGTCTGACTCCTGTACAGCTGTACTAACATCTCCTTCTGCATATCAAAGATCCAGCCTCTAGGATGTATTTTTCGTCACTCACCCTCCCTCCCTATTATTGGAATTACGTACTGTAGTTAACTACCCACGTAATTAGCACTATCTTGATCCACAGAATTGGGATTTGGCCTGTGTTGTGGCTAATCCTAAGCTTAGTGATAAGCAGCAGAGGGGGCTTGCACCCAGCAACAAAAACCATAAAGGCTCCACTACTGTGAGGGAACCCTAAACACCTTGGCTAAGGGAGGAGATGTAACTCTAGCTTCTCAATGATGTGTCGAAACTGAATGAGAACTGGAGAGGACCTGTAAAGGTGTGATCTGATCATTTTCACTGCATCATAAACATGGGAGAACCTCACCAACCATCTCCTCCTGGTTGTCTGAGACTGAGTCTACACTTTAAATTGCAGAAATTGCAAATCCTGTTGCTTAGGTGTTGTCACCATTGTGTTTCTAAGGTCTAAAAACTCCAGGAATGGGTCCAGGTTGGTCCAAATCAATTGAGTTTGTGAGGCAGAAGGCAATGGGGTATGGGGAGTGGGAGGAGAGGTCAGGATATCTCCTTGACAACCCATCCAAATTTCTTGGGACTTGGAGAGCACTTGTAAGGGTTCAATTCAGTCATTTATAACACACCATACCCTGCAAAACTCTCACCAACCAGGAGAGGAGGGTTAGTAGTCTGGAGAGTAAAACTGCACCTTGTATTGCAAGACCTGATATTCCTAGCACTTAGGCACTGTCACCAATGTGTTCCTGGGGTCCAAAAACCTCAGAAACAACTCCAGGTCAGTCCAAATCCACTGAGTTTTGAGGCATGGAGGGGGGTGAGGGAGGAGAGGTCTGGATATCTCTTCAACAATCCATTCAAATCTCTTGAGACTTGGAGAGCACCTGTAGGGGCTCAATTTGATTATTTTCACCATGTCATATCACAAGAAACCCTCACTAAAGAGGGTTGGTGGTTTGGAGAGTAAAATCACACCTTGTATTGCAAGACCTGATATTACTAATGCTTAGGTGTTGTCATCAATGTGTTTCTGGAGTCTATAAACCCCAAAAATGGCTCCAGGCCAGTCCAAATCTGCTGAGTTTTGAGGCAGGAGACAATGAGATGTGGGGAAGGAGAGGTCTGGATATCTCCTCAATGATCCATCCAAATTCCTTGAGACCCTGGAAGCACCTGTAGGAGTTTAATTCAGTTGTTTCTACTGTGCTATACCACAAGAAATTCTCACCAACCAGAGGAGAGGTTTGGCAGTTTGGAGAGTAAAACTGCACTTTGTATTGCAAGACTTGATGCTCCTAGGGCTTAGGCATTGTCACTAATGTGTTTCTGGAGTAACTCTGAGTTAGTCCAAATTGGTTGAGTTTTGAGCTGTATTAGAGCTTCAGACAAGTTGACTCGCAAGTGATTTGCACTTGAAACTTGCAAGTATTAAACTTTCAAAAGTTATACTTGCACTCCCATGACACCTGTGAGAATCCAAACTCGCAACCCGCAAGTATATACTTGCATTACTACAAGGTACCCGCAAGTACTTGCAAAATTACTTGCAGTTCAAAATACAAAAAAGATACAAATTGAGGTATATTTAAATTTCATTACTACTACTTAATTTCTGTTATGTATCATTTTAAACATAGTCTAAAACCAAACATTTTTTATTTCTAGAAGTAGTCACAGAAATGCCTCTCTGGGCCCTGGCTACTTATTTGATCCCTCAAGAATTGAAACAGATATTTACAAGAAAAGGATATACTTATAAAATATAGGACATAAGCCACTGTGTAGGGATTGATAAACACATCAAATTTCATTTGTAGATATTGTCTTGAATAATAAATAAATAAATAAATAAATAATTTTGCATATTCAATTAGAGTTTGGATTTGAAGAAGTAAATTTTCATTGTTGGAAACTGAAATTCATAAGGTATCAGACAGGCAAACAGAACCAATCCCATGTAGCATTATTTGTAGTTCCTTCTCATAGCATTTTCAAGGCTTGTTCAAGTTGTTTGGCACAACTACTGAGCTCAAGCTAAATTTTCAAAATGGTTAAATGAATAAATTGGTCTGTGCCTCAAATGTTTTGCTGATTTTTAGATAAAAACTGGAAAAGTTTATCTCAGATTACTGTTCAAACTTCAAACTTGTCAATTTGGAGTATCTACAAGGTATAACTTTCTCAAACTTTATCCAAAAATCCCCAAAATATTTGAAGCACTAATAGACATGTTTATCCATTGAATGACTCCATGGATTTGGCTTGAGCTTAGTAGTTGTGCCAATCAAGCGTATGAAGCTTGATTGGCACAACTACCGATCTTAGCCCAAATCTCCATGGTCATTAAATAAATAAATGTGTCTAGAAGTAGAGTCTGGGTGGAGGTGTCAAAACTCCAAGTATCCACAAGGTACCCACAAAAGAACCCGTGAGAAACCCACACTCCCACAGACCCGCAGCCCTGGGTTGCGGGTTTGTATTTTAGAATTCAAAAACCTGTGCAAGTTTGCAATAATGTATACATTTTTATATATTAATAGTTCAACTAGCATGAAAAATGCAAGAGGTGATGTGTATTTCTTTCTAATGACTCTCCAAAAGGTATATTCACTCTGTATTATATGCATTTACAGTCAAACCTACAAGTACTCGCACGATTGCGAATTAACTCTACCATTCAAGGAAGAATTCACCAGTATCATCCGAGTAGGTTTGGTGTGTCCAGGATGCACCAGGCACCTAGACACACCAAACCTACTCGGATGATGAAAAAAAGTAATTTGAGTATGTTTGGTGTGTCTTGGATGCACCAACCATACCCGGAATTATTTTTCAGATTGATCTGAGTATGTCTACTAATGTGTCTTGGACATACCAGACATATTCGGATTGCGAATCAGATTAATCTGAGTATGTCTAGTGTGTCCTGGACGCACCAGACATACTCGGAATTATGATTCAGATTAATCCGAGTGTGTAATGTGTCCTGGACACACCTGACATACTCGGCAGGACACACTAGATTGGTTTTTTTCATAATCCGAGTATGCCTGGTGTGTCCTGGTACTCAGATTACAATTCAGATTAATCTGAGTATGTCTGGTGTGTCCAGGGCACACCAAACCTACTCAGATAAATTTGAGACATAATTCCGAGTATGTCTGGTGTGTGACCAGACATACTCGGAATTATGTCTCAAATTTATCTGAGTAGGTTTGGTGTGCCCTGGACACACCAAGCATACTCAAAATTACTTTTTTTTACAATCTGAGTGTGTCCTTTGCTTTGCGCAACATCTTCAGATTTGTCGCTGGCAAAATGATTGCCTGCCGCTGCCGTGCAAGATGGTGGGAAATTCTTATCTCGTGATTTTTCTTCTTCTCTCTTAACTCTCATGTTGCTACTTGAACTTTTGAGGGCTTTCACCCGCATAGTATCTCTGATGATGTAGAACCCTGGAATCTCTCCCGAAAGAGTTCCATGACGCTACTCTCTTTGCCTTTTGTCGTATACCGCGTCCAAGACACTGCCCTTCTTGCTTCCGAAAGTTTCCATTCTCTGGAGTGAGTCGTTACCTTTTGTTCCTGTCTTTTTACTCATATTCTTTTCCTTTCCTTTAGCATCCTTCTTCTTCCACCACCTTCACCACCTTCTTCCTCGGCACCTCTCGCTTTTACCTGCATCAGCAGAGATACTATATAGAACTCTTGATTCCTTCGCGATGAGTTCTGTGACGAGTAGTGTCACGGAACTCATCGCCTTCTGTCATATACCGCGTCCAAGATGCTGCTTTTTCTGCTTCCAAAGGTTTCCATCGTCTGGAGTGGTGAGTCGTTACCTCTTTGTTCCAGTCTTTTTACTCATGTTCTTTTCCTTTTCTTTAGTATCATCCTTCTTCTTCCGCAACCCCCACCACCTTAGGGTAACCCTATCGCTGCAGAAACCTTTTGCCGCAGAGCTCTCTTAAGCTGGTTTTTGGCTCTCAGGGCAGTCTTGGCTGGAAACACTGATGCTGTAAAAGGAAATAGAAGCCTAAGGCTAGTTAGAGTGGAGTGAGCAGCTGATGAGTTCTCTCCGGGTCCTCTTCAGGCTTGGGCAAAGCTTTCTAATTATGGAAGCCTCTTAAGCTGGTTCTTGGCTCCCAGAGCAGTCTTGGCTGGAAACACTGATGCTGTAAAGAGAAATAGAAGCCTAAGGCTAGTTAGAGTGGAGTGAGCAGCTGATGGGTTCTCTCCGGGTCCTCTTCAGGCTTGGGCAAAGCTTTCTAATTATGGAAGCCTCTGAAATCACTTATATGGGGTGGGGTCTCTTCAGTCCTCCCTCGATTTCTCACCAAATGTCCCACCACAACCAAGGGGGTGGAGCTCCTGAATTCCGCGAACCTGTGTGGGATTCCTATGCCCAGGAACTCTCCAACAGTACTGCTATTTTCGCAGTGAAGCTTTCTGTTATCACTAAACCTGCACTCACATCCCTTCTAACAAGTCCTCTTGTCATTGACCTCCGCACCAGGCTTGCACAAGCCTTTCTTTCCGAACCTAGGCTGCCCCCTGTCGATGTAATCACAGACTTTCTGATGTGGGCAGGGTGGAACCAAAACTCTTACCCAGAGCTTGCTAAAACTTTGGATGTGTGAAAAGAGGCTAAGGTTGTACATAAGCAGGTGAAGTGAAGCCTTGCCCTTGCTTGTGGTCTCGATGTGGATTTAGCTGTGGGTGCTGAGCGGCTGAGCAGGTTATTCAATTCAGCTCCCATTGTGGCATTGAAGAAACTCCCAGCTCCGTACCCAACCCCAGACCGCTACATTGCTGAAAACAAGGCCACTTGCAAGAAATGGTTCAAGTTTCTCAAAGACAGGCCCCTGTCTGATGGTCACCTTCGTCGCCGGCGCACCCTGCTGCTTGATGAAAAATTGATACGCTATGACCTTTCTGCCGAAGAATCAGCTATATTTGTTGATGCAGATTCCTGTAAGAATTCTTAGGTTTTGAAACTGCATTGCTAGATGCTAACAGCTAATCTTAGGGGAAATGATTGTATTTGTCTTCCGCAATTGGAGCGGAGACCTCCAGCTAGCTCAAGCAATCAATGATGTCGTAGTCGAAGGGGTCAAGCAGTCCACTAGCGTTAGGGTAAGCTTTTTTCTCTTGATCATTGCCCCTCTCGGCTGACTGCTTAGAAAGAGGATCCTGGCAGCCTCGTCATTGCTGGTTGGAGTGCAGGTGCCCGAAATGCTAACTGCTTCGATTGGTGCAACAATCTTCGCAAAAAGAGCCTCACACCACACGAAACCTATGAGATTTGCCACCTCCAATCGTCTGCCTTTGCCGTCTTTTGGAATCTATGTTTGGGGGGACTTCCAGAGGAAGTTCTTTGAGACTTCGAAGTGTGGAGGAGGGATTCCCCAATGTATCCAATGGACCCAGCTATTCGCTGGAGTGAAGAGGAGAATTTATATACTCTCCTCTATGCAGGCGAGTCGTTGACATTCAGAGGAGCAACCATGGCACCACCATGTAGTGTACTCACCGTAAACTACGCAAGGTGGGCACTGCAGATCTTTATGTGCGCCTCCTTATAAACTAAATTATTTTTACTTAGATACATCCACAAAGAGTTTCAGCCCCACAAGTGGGGCGTAGCTTGGACCACGTTCCGCTCGCGGTGCACTAGCGGCGGTTTGTTCCTTGTCTGTGATTACGGTCTGCGCATCAGGCCTGCTGCAGATACTGTGCATGGCTGGCAGCCTGGAAAGTTCCATGGCACAGGACTTCCCGACACTTGCCCCAACCCATGGTTCAAGTTTCCTGAGGTCGTTCAGTTGGGGCTCTCAATTGTAACTTCAAACCGCATCGAAAGTGTTTTCGAGAAATATGTCAATGGGTTAGTGGACTTGGCCAAGATTGAAGAAACCTGGAATGATATTTTGGCGAAAAAGGAAGAGTATGAATTTCTTGATGAAGAATATGAATATGCTAGCAATGAAGGTGATGATGAATATGAATATGCTAGCAATAAAAGCAATGAAGAGGATGAAGAGTGAGCAATTGGGCCAAATGCTTTGTAATATTACGCTGTACATATGCGATGTGCAGATTAAATGCTCAATTTTTTAGCCCTGAGTAACTCAGTAGTAGTAAACTTGCGCAAGTAAGGATGGAGGTTAGTATTTCTTGGAACAAATGCGTATTATGGATAGCGCTCTTCGCTTGCACCACCATCTTCCCACATGGGATGACTTCACTGGGTATTTTGCTGTACATGGTGTGACCTGGATGCACCACACGGATTATTATTTTTGACAATCCGTATGTATCTATATCTTCCTGGACGAGATATACACACATGGATTATTATTTTTGACAATCCGGGTGCATCTACCTTGTCTAGCGATTATTGTTTTTTACAATCTGTAGTGCTGCCATGACTCCAACTTCGGCTCACTTTGACTCGACTCCAAGCGACTCCACTCCAAATGCCGGTGACTCCAGAGTGGAGTCGACTCGAGTCAGCTGAGTCAGTGGAGTCGGTTTATTAATAGGCAATACATTTTTGAATAGAATTTCATTAGATTCGGCTACTTCCGGAGTAGCTCATTTGCCAAAAGGGGTCTCTCACGGCTGATGACTCGATATTTGGCTCAAAATCTCACTAAGTTGCCAGAGTCACAAGTTATTAGTCAGACTCGACTCCTTGACACTGGACGGAATCACCATGGAACCCATAGGGAACCTGACACGGACCTGACAAGTCCATCATGTGTTCTTGCCTCATGTTGATGATGATAGCCATTCTATTTTTGTAGTGTAACAAACTCTTATATAGTAAATTATAGGTGTCATAGATGTCAATATCAATGCAATTCTCTCTTATTGTAAACCAGATACATAGCAGAATTGTTTCCCAAAAAAAAAAAAAAATACACATCCTGAGTCCACACAAGCGGAACAATGTTGGTGGTCAAAGGATCTTGAAGAGCTGCTTAGTAATTTGTCACACATGTGAACCGGGGAAAGTTCCGGGATTAGCCCGTCTATTGTTAAGGATATAAAGTAATTCTATACATGTTATAATTAGACTGAACAGGACATGACAGGTTCCCTGTCGGGTTCCATTGTGGAAGTTGCATCGCAACTTCCACGGTGATTCCGTCCGGTGTGACTAGCCAGAGTCGAGTCGAGTCACGTGCAGCACTACACAGATGCACCCGGATTATTGTTTTTTACAATCTGTATGTATCTATCTCGTCCTGGACGAGGTAGATGCACTTGGATTATTTGCTTTTATAACTTGTGTATCAAAAAAATGATAATTTGTGTATGTCTACTAGTAGATATGCTTGCTAGTAGACATACTTGCTTCTTCCTCCTACCACCATCTCCTTCCCTCAATTTGACCCACCCTAAAGCAAAAAAAAAACCAGAGGAGTAAATTTGCTAAGTCAACTGGACCTGCCCTAAAGTGATCCTCAACCTGCCCTAAAGCAAATTCTGAGAAGGGTAAATTCCCTAAGTCAACTCGACCTGCCTGGCCCTAAAGCAAAAAAGTTGAGAGGGAATTCTGTTAAGTCAACTTGACTTGTCCTAAACTCTTACAAGAACAAAACGGAATGAGGTCCGAGCCGAAGGCGAGGACTGATCAATGAAAGAATAGATACTTTGGCTCAGACCGATCAATGAATGGCAGAGTAGAGTGAGATCTGAGCCGAAGGCAAGGATCAGCTCAGACCTGGCTCATGAGTTTCATGGAGGTCTGAGCCGAAGTCAATGCCTCATGGCAGAGTAGAGTGAGGTCCGAGCCGAAGGCAAGGATCGCGAAAGAGTAGATAAAAGAGTCTGAGCCGATCGATAGCAGAGTAGAGTGAGATCTGAGCCAAAGGCGAGGATCGGCTCAGACCTGGCTCATGAGTTTAATGGAGGTCCAAGCTGAAGGTGAGGACTGATCAATGGCAGAGTAGAGTGAGGTCATGAGTTCAATGGAGACAGTAAAACAAGGTTTGTACAAGACAAGACACCAACTGGAAAAGTTATAAAAAGGTAACTCACTGAAAGAAAAACCTACAAGTACTTGCACCAAACCTGCAGACTTGTACCCACAAGTCTTATACCCATGGGTTGCAAGTCTTATTTTCCATGGGTCTGGTGAGGCTGGAAGTCTGACATTTTGGAACCCAAAACCCTTGGGTTGGAGATGCAAGTTACCTGGGAGTGGACTCTCCAGGTACTCTATCTAGAAGTGCCTGTAATATTTTGGTGACTTTTAAATAAAATTTGAGAAAGTTATACCTAATGGATACTTCAAATTGACAAGTTTGAGCAGGAAATTGAGACAAAGTTTCAACTCTAACATTTTCACTTTTTCCATTCAGTGAATTGTGAAAATGTTTAATTGTGAAAATGTTTTTTTGTTCAGAAGTCTGATATATAGTCGGGACTTTATAATTTTTCATTACAAAATTTGCAAGTACTTGCAGATATACTTGCATTTCTCAGGAGTCATACTTGCACTCTCATAAATATTACTTGAGAGTGCGAGTACATGCAAGTGCGCCCACTTCCTTAGGAGCTCTAAGCTGTATGCATGTAATTTTTTCATGAAAGTGTTGGTTGGTTTTGAAGAATGATTATTAAATAAGCAATGACACTCAGAAGTCAGCTGATTCACTGTTTGTGATGGCTTTAATTTCTTATTTTTAAGTAGAACACTGGCTAGCACTTCATCTCTGTGGTATGTTGTAAAGTATTTTGTTAATGAGAAATAAGAGAGGTGTCTATGGACACTTGGGATTGCCATTATACAGCAGAGATATTGGTCAACTCATCCTCTTTTCTTTGTTATTTAATTCTTCAGCTCTTGTGATTGTATTGATATTTGACTTTATGTCTGCTCTTCTGTCAGAATTACTGTAAATTGCAGACTATGATCTCTTACTTTTTTATTACTATTGATATTATTTAATATTCTCATAGTCTGCACAGTTATGAGTCTAATTTTCTCCAAAAACTGTTGTTTATTATTGTCATATCATAAGTGAAGAGACAACCAAGGATTGAGTACATTTGATAGTTGTTGTGATAATTGTAGGTATTCCTTTTTCTGGGAAGAGATTATAGACCAAACTTCAGAGAGTTAGGCCAAAGGAAAATTGACATAAAAATAAACTCAGATTCAAGAGGACTTCAGAGGAACTTTTTTGGAATAAAGTGTATACTGGTGTATTGAGTGGAAATGCTTGATATCAGATTGTGACAAGACATTGGTTCTGGACATGCACTCAGTTCAGGATGGAAAACAAAGTCAGCTACAGTAGTGGAAACAATTACAGAGGAACCTGCAATCTCTCTATCAAAGCTATGCTTTTACCTACTCCCTTGTTTCTTAGTAAAGCCCCCTGTTACACAGCCTAGAATTCTTCTGCCTGTAAAGAGTTTCTTTAAAGTCAAGGAACCCTTCGCAGTTTTGCCTGCCTCATTTTCTGGTAGAGCCTCTGTTACACAGCTTAACAATCCAGTTGTGTCCGTTAAGGGCTCTTTCAAAGTCAAACTTTTTTTACAGGTGGAGCGCCCTTTCAAAGCTGACTATTTTCTCTCCATCAACAACTGTTTCGTAGCTGAATCTATACTACTAAAAACTATGTCATAGCTGATAGTAAGCCTTCTTCTACCTTCTCTCCTCTGACTGCCTTTGCTGGACATGGCCATTTTGACAACGCTTCCAAGATGACTGCAGGTTTGACTCAAAGCTGTGGAAACACCCAGGACCCTTTAGACAGACATTGGATTGGATCTGCTGGTAGTAGTGTTGATGCTAATGTAGATTTCTCTTTGTTTTCCAGCATCTTGCCTTCTTTTGCAGAGATACACATACATGCAGTTTGCTCTCATGCCAAGCCCAACTCCCCTCTATTTTCCCTTTGCTTTTCACAGCTTCAATGTCTCACCTTTCAAAGATGTCAACCTGCTCAAACAGAGCCATACAGAGCTCAATTCATCTCGTAGAAGAGCTTTCTACAGGACAAGACTGCTTCCATGGTCTTTTTGCATCTGGTTCTTTACTGCTTGTCTCTTAACCATTGGGACTCAGGGCTTTGTCTTTGCTGATGTCAAAGGCAAGGGCAAAGAAATGGCCAAAGTGCAAGAAAAGAGTAAAGGGAAGGAAAAGGCTAAAGGGAGGGAAAGGGCTAAAAGGAAAGAAACAACTAAAGGAAAGAAAAAGGCTAATAAAAAACTGCTTAGGCAACACAGACTGGATGACCCATCAACTTGGACTTGGAGTAAGACAAGGGTAAGACAAACCTCTATCTCCTGCTCATTTCTGACGATGAAGACAAAAGTTAGAGTATTCATGACAGGTATGTGATGTGCATTGAGATAGTCTGAGATATACTCCAATTCTTTTCTTGACCTCAGCTGACTATCTCCTTTGTATACATGGCCAGACATTTGGATGGCCTGAGTTTGACAAACAAAAAATGTGTTTGATATAAAATCCCACACTGTACAAGATTTTTTGACCTTGTTTCAAATAATAGAAATTAGGAGTTATACTACCTCTCTTCCTGCACTGTCTGGAAACAGCATGGCTCTGAAATGTAAACACCTGAGAATATCCAAAAAGTCACATGATGTCATCTGCATGGCCTTGAGGCTTTGATGATTCTGAAGGTGAGCCAATGTTTAACTTCGCTGTTCCTTCATCAAGACCAAAAGTGGCTTGTCCGTTGCTTTGCCTGCCAATCAGGAAAAAGTCCCCTAGGCCAAAGACTGTCAAAGTCAACCATGGCTTTAGAGTCAAATTGAGTGAGTGCCATGGCTGATTTTAAGTGTCATGGCCATAAATTGTCAGTCCTGAGACACTCCTGGGACACTCCTGAGACACTCCTGGGACATTCCTAGGACACTCCTAGACAACTCCTGGGACACTCCTAGACACTCCTGGGGACTCCCTCAATTTGATCCTAAAGCCATGATTGACTTTGACAGTCTTTGGCCTAGGAGACTTTTTCCTGATCAATGTTGGTTCAAGGCTTGGAAACCATCTCATGCTAAAGAACACTTAAGGACCAAAAAGCACAAGACAGCTGCATGCATGTGGAAGAGAAGAATTGTAGTGGACAGAACTCAGGCCGCTAACATGATGAGGGACACAATTGCTGGAGTGCTTATTCTCTCCTCTACAGATTTGGCTGCGACCCATCTTCTCCAATTGTTCTCAGGACAAATTACTTCACAAGAAATGTGGCTGCCCCTTTCCATTTTTGAACAAGCTGCATCAGAATCACAACCAAATTTCTTGCAATCTAATTGAGCTGAATTACATGCTGTCAAGTTGGAATCTCAAGGTTCTCAGGAAGCAGCCAGTCTCCAGAGTCTCACTCAAAATGTTTTACATTTCTTCCAACATGGTGACATGGATCTGACTTAGTAGATTCAGAAGATGAGATGGAGGAGTGTTCCACTTGTAGTGACACTGGTATAGATTCTGTTCTGAGACTACTTACAGAAGTGCATAGACCCCCATTCTTCCAAAGTTAGTCTGTTGATATAGTTTTGCAGGCTCTCAAGAATAAAAGGTAAAGAACAGATTCCATCCAAACTTCCTTGTAATGGTTTCCCTGGCCAGATAGAATTGTGTGTGCAATTGAGACCATTCTCTACTCCCGTGTTAAACCTCTCATACTCTAAATGTGTACATACTTTGGACATCCTGATGCATTTGTCACTTTCAGCATTCTCAGATTGACAACTCAACTTATTCTTATGGCTTTTTCATATCAATGGAACAAAAAATGTACTCACTGTTCGATCTATGAAGGAACTCAATGCAAAACTCCAGACCTTTTGTTCATTTGGGTACCTGTATTATGTCAGTAGCTTGACTGATATCATCTCACAGGTAAAGGTCTCAGCTGCTCTCATGTTTTATGTACCAGCATCAAGAAAAAGCCTATGCACCATGGTTAGACAAAGATAGCCATGAAGTATCCCTGGCTACCAATATAGGCCCTGGCACTTCTAGACAGTCAAAGAGAGCCAGGGCATTCTTGAGATGCCCTTGGAGTCTCTCCAGGGCTTTCCTTAGACTCAGATTATCTGGATATAGACAAAAACTGATACTGATATTGATATCTACACAAGAAAACATTTAAAACACCCAATAATCAAGTATCCCAAGACTATACAACAAAGCTTCAAAAGAAACCACTTGATGAGCAAGCGTAAGCCCAAAAAGGAAAGTGGGATGTAGTTATTTTCTTTGAAGCTTTGTTGTATAGTCTTGGGATACTTGATTTACTGAGTGTTTTGAATATTTTCTATACCAATATCAGTATCAGTATCAGTTTCTGTTTATATCCAGATAATCTGAGTTAGAATGAAGTCCTGGAACAGTCCTGGGGCAGTCTTGGAGAGACCCTGAGGGCATCCAGAAAATGCCCTGGCTCTCTTTGGCTGTCTAGGACTGCCAGGGCCTATATTGGTAGCCAGAGATACTTCATGGCTGTCAAGAACAAGTCCAAGGGCAAGGACCACTCAAGTCACAGGCAAGGAACAAGGGTCATAAATAGAGAGAGGGTGAGCAAGGACACAGCTCCTATAGTACAGTACAGAGATGCCATGTAGTGCAGTGATAAGAAGAAGTGGACAAGCTAAAGATCTACCTACAATGACCATGAGTTTAGTTTATATACAATGTCCATAATTGAAGGCTGTAATGACAGATGTGATGGTAACAAGGATATCATAGTGATCAGATACTCATGAAAACAAGAGAGAAGCTGATAATGATGGTAGATGAATGCTGTGTGTAACCATCAAAGAAATCAGAGAAGTAATTCATGACAATGGCTATCTCTGTCTAATCATGGCCCATAGGCGTTTTCCTGATGCAAAGCTTTCTCCAAAGCTCTACAATAAGTGCACAGGTGGATGACATGAATAGAAGCAGTGAGCCTATGTCCATTAGAACCAGCTCAACTAGCTTCAGACATTCAATAATGATCCTTCCACAGGTTCACCTATGGAAACTTTGTTACGACTTTTACTTCCTCTAAATGACCGAGTTTGACCAGCTTTTCAGTGACAGGGTGCCGTTGCCAGCTCTCCAAAGCCAATCTGGAGGCCTCACTAAGTTATTCAATCAGTAATAGTAACGGGCGGTATGTACAAAGGGCAGAGACGTAATCAGTGCAAGCTGATGACTTGCACTTACTAGGTATTCCTTGTTGAAGAGCAATAATTGCTCTATTCCCAGCACGACAGAGTTTCACAAGATTACCCAGACCTTCCGGTCAAGGAAAAGAACTCGCTGGCTCTGTCAGTGTAGCACACGTATGGTTCAAACATCTAAGGACATCACAGACCTGTTATTGTTTCAAACTTCCATCAGCTAGACACTGACAGTCCCTCTAAGAAGTTGGTGACCAGCCAAAGCCAGCCTGACTATTTAGCAGGTTAAGGTCTCGTTCGTTATCGGAATTAACCAGACAAATCACTTCACCAACTAAGAACAGTCATGCACCATCCATAAAATCATGAAAGAGCTATCAATCTGTCAATCCTAGTTATGTCTGAACCTGGTGAGTTCCTCTGTATTGAGTCAAATTAAGCTGCAGACTCCACACCTGGTGGTGCTGTTCCATTAATTCCTTTAAGTTTCGGCCTTGCAACTATACTCTCCCCAGAACTCAAAGACTTTGATTTCTCGTAAGGTGCTGAACGACGCATCAAAATTGAGGTCATTTGATCCCTAGTCAGCATAGTTTACTGTTAAGACTACAATAGTATCTGATCATTTTTTATCCTTTAACCTTTGTTCTTGATTAATGAAAACATTCTTGGCAAATGCTTTTGCAATAGTTGGTCTTGTGTCAATCCAAGAATTTCACCTCCAGCAACACAATACCAATGCTCCCAACTATCCCTATTAATCATTATGGTGACTCTAGAAACTAACAAAATAGAACCACACATTCTATTTTATTATTCCATGCTAATGTATTCAGGCATTGCTTTGAACACTCTAATTTTCTTAAGGTAAAAAAATCCTGGTTACCTGACACAGATACATCTTTGCACCGAAGTGCACTGTTGGTTTAAAGTGAAAATGCTGATACAAGACCTTGTATGAGATTATGATAACCCGATACAGATAATATAGGTGCTACAGATCAACTAGGTGGCTATGTCTAAAACAGTACCGGCATGGTTCTAAGGGCCTCCGGCACCATGGAATAATCACAAAATACATGGCATGGCTTCGGCAAGGCTGTAAGAGTCTTAGTAAAGTTGTGACAGGTTTGTTCACGTGCATTTTGACTGGAAGGTGTACACATAGAAATGTCATGGTCAGCATCTCTATTCACTTGATGACTGGAGACAGTGAGCGGGAGTCCTTGGTCATTGCCCCCGCCACCTTGCGCGCTTCCCAAAAGGGCTGATACAGGGTGATTTTGATAAAACCCAGTATGGGAGAGATAACATAGATAAGATAGGGGTGATTTTTATAAAACCTGAGATTGGAGAGATAAGATAAGGATGTCTTGGACAATCTGATGCAGATTTACCCACAGATTCCAAATCTGGTAGCGATTTTTGAATAGGGGCTGTGGCTGAAGAGAAAAACACAAAAAACTCGGCGGGAGCCGGCGATGAAAAGCATGAAAAATTATGTAAGTAGGTTTCTAGGGGTAATTTGGGATGGGGAATTCGAATTTTCAATCAGTTTTGTAATATCTTTAGCAGTTGTTGAGATATCAGCAAATTACAGTGAAAGAAAGCAAAAAATTGATTTTTTCCCAGGGGGATGCTGATAAGGATCAAAAAAATCATGTAAGTGGGTCTCTAGGGGTAATCTGTGGTGGAGAATCCAAATCTTTAATCAGTTTTAGAATAGCTTCAGCAGTTCACAAGATATTAGCAAATTACAGTGAAAGAAAGGAAAAAATTGATTTTTTCCCAGGGGGATGCAGATAAGGATCGAAAAAATTATGTAAGCGGGTTTCTATAGGTAATTTGGTGTGGGGAATCTGAATATTTAATCATTTTTAGAATATCTTTCGTGGTTCTTGAGATATCAGCAAATTACAGTGAAAGAACGCAAAAAATTGATTTTTTCCCAGGGGATGCAGATAAGGATCAAAAAAATCATGTAAGCGGGTTTCTAGGGGTAGTTTGTGATGGGAAATCTGAATCTTCAATTCGTTTAGTAATATCTTTATCGGTTATTGAGATATCAGTAGATTACAGTGAAAGAAAGCAAAAAAATTGATTTTTTCCCAGGGGATGCAGATAAGGATCAAAAAAATCATTTAAGCGGGTTTATAGGCATAGGTTGGGGTGGGAAATCTGAATCTTCGATCAGTTTTGTAATATCTTTAGTGGTTCTTGAGATATCAGTAGATTACTGAAAGAAAGTAAAGAAATGTTTTTTCCCAAGGGGATGCAAACCTAGATTGAAAAAAATCATGTAACCAGCTTTATACAAATGATTTGAGGTAGGAAGCAAAAGTCTTTGATCATTTTGTTGGTATTTTTAGTGGTTCTTGAGTCAGTATATTACTGTGAAGAAAAGGTTTTTTCTCACAGGGATGCAAAAAAGCATTGGGAAAAGTACGTCACAGTAAGCATGTGTTTAATGGTGACTCAGAGTGAGTAGTTTAATGTAAATCTGCCTAGAAAAAAACTATATACATACTGCTACAATCACTGCAAAGACATTTTTTCAGAGACAATCCCAAAAACAATATTGTAAGCATTTTGGAAAATCTTAACATCTATATTCCTCCAAATACCTGGAATCTCTCTCCAACAGTAAATTTTCAAGGGTGATGGATGTGAGACATGGAAAAAAGAATGGCTTCTTTGAAGATTTAGCTTACATAGACAGTCATGTTGTCTAAATATCTGTTGCAGTAGTATATTATTTAAGATTTCCAAAGAGATTAAGAAATCAAACATTGGAAATAACTGAAATGGGAACAGTGGAGTAAAACTTAAAGCAAAGGTAAGTTTTCGATTCTTATCAAAGTTACCCTAGGCTCATGTGGTCAATAAAATGATTGCAGAACATATGGAGAGAGAATGTAGTTACCAACTACATTTAAGATTGCCCTCTCAGATAGTAAGCTTATACAATGAACTTTGTTTAAACTTTTAGTCACACCCACAATTCTATGAATGTCATCAGAAATTTTCAAGTCCTAACAATACCTATATGACAAATTGACTGAGGTACACTAACAAAGGAACCAATATCTAGACTAATCAGAAACTTAATCTCCCAATTCTAATGATGATTTTTCCTTGATTTTTGAAGGTTCTCTTTGCATTTCCTCAAGAAAAAGTACATGTCAGTGAGCACAAATTTGAGGATATGTCAACACTGGTTAATGGTATGACAAAAACCATTGTGAACCTCAGTTCCTCACCTTGGACTACACATACAACCCACTTACATAAAACCTTCTTTGCATCCGCCTGAAAAAACCTTTCTCTGCTTTCTCTCAGAGTAATCTGCTGATATCGCAAGAACTGCTAGAAATATCAACAGTTGAATGAGAAATTTAAATTACCCATTTTAAATTGTCATTAGAAACCCACTTACATGATTTTTTCAATCCTTATTTGCATCCCCCTGGGAAAAAACAACTATTTCTGTCTGTCACAATAAGCTACTGATATCTCAAGGATGGCTAAAAATATCAATGAATTGATTGGAAATCTCAACCCCCCACATTAAATTATCTCCTACTTAAATGATTTTTTTCAATCCTTATTTGCACACCCCTGGAAAACATTTTTTTGCTGTCTTTCACTGTAATCTACTGATATCTCAAGAACCACTAAAGATATTACAAAACTGATCAAAGATTTGAGTTTCCCACCTCAAATTACACCTAGAAACCCGCTTACATAATTTTTTTGGATCCTTATCTGCATCCCCCTGGAAAAAAATCAATTTTTTGCTTTCTTTCACTGTAATTTGCTGATATCTCAAGAACCACTAAAGATATTACTAAACAAATTGAAGATTCGGATTTCCCATCACAAACTACCCCTAGAAACCCGCTTACATGATTTTTTTCGATCCTTATCAGCATCCCCCTGGGAAAAAATCAATTTTTTGCTTTCTTTCACTGTAATTTGCTGATATCTCAACAACCGCTAAAGATATTACAAAACTGATTGAAAATTCGGATTCCCCATCCCAAATTACCCCTAGAAACCTACTTACATAATTTTTCATGCTTTTCATCGCTGGCTCCCGCCGAGTTTTTTGCGTTTTTCTCTTCAGCCACAGCCCCTATTCAAAAATCGCTACCAGATTTGGAATCTGTGGGTAAATCTGCATCAGATTGTCCAAGACATCCTTATTTTATCTCTCCAATCTCAGGTTTTATAAAAATCACCCCTATCTTATCTATGTTATCTCTCCTATTACGAGGCTGACTTTAGGGAGGACTCGTCCTTACTAAACTGTGGTCTCAGCGCAATTCCACGCAGAGACCCATTTGGCAGTCTTATTTTTAGGCCCATTCATTCAATTGAGTTACGGTCCGGTCCGGAGTTTCTCTCTTATGTCATTTCTTCTATGTCATTCTGTCTCTTGGTACGGCCTCGTACCTGCCACGCGCAGCGATGGCCTACTTCCTTTTATACTGGGTTTTATCAAAATCACCCTGTATCAGCCACAATTAGTACTCCTGTGATTATATCACATGACTATAATCCTTTTGGGAAGCGCGCAAGGTGGGGGCAATGACCAAGGACCCCCGCTCACTGTCTCCAGCCATCAAGTTAATCGAGATACTGACCATGACATTTGTAAATGTACACCTCAGTCGAGATGCATGTGAACAAACCTGTCACAAAACCTTACTAAGACTCTTACAGTCTTGCCAAAGCCATGCCATGTATTTTGTAATAATTCCATGGTGCCAGAGGCCCTTAGAACCATGCCGGTGGTGTTTGAGACATAGCCACCTAGTTGCCCATGATATTTGCAAGTCCCCAAGGGTGATTTTCCCCTGTACATTGCTATGTGCATCCCAGCACTAGGTGACATAACTTATGTACATTGTATTAGCTTGTCATAATATATCTTGAATTGATTAACTTTATTATACAAAAGTGTGACTGGAAAAGGAAAATTTGCCATCTAATAGCATAAATTAGAGCAGACTATTAGAACTGTCCCAGGACCATCCCAGGACCACCCCAGGGAATTTTGGACCCAGGCAAGTGTGCCATGGCACCTTTGTGGAGCCATGGTACCACAAGGGTGCCAGAATAGGCCCAGATGGTCTCCAAGCCTAAAAGACTTTTTCCTGATGTAGTCAGAGTTGTAATTGCCTCTTTGTGAGTCCATAAAACTCTTATATCTTCTTGGCCTCTGATGCTGTGTTGTGTTTATCCAGTCTGCTTAGTGGTGCATACCACCCTCATCCAATTTTATCAAACTTTTCATGTGTTGGCTGACTCAAAAAACTCCAGCTGAATGGTACCAGATGTGCTTTTACCTCTTTAAGTACCAAAAGGACCCCTGTTACTTTTGCTATGGTGTAAGTATGCCTGCTCTTCTTCTATACTTAATCAGATGTAACTCCCTAGTGGCTCATATTTTTCAAGTTAACCAGGTTTCTATAGAGATACTTTTGGATGAGGACTCTGAAATACAGTCATCTGCACTCTAGACTGTACTGATATTCATATATGGGTGGACATATCTCAGGCCCCGTTTTGCAATATTACCGGAGTATGTCCACACCCTCTATATACTCAACCAAACTGGGCCTCAGGATAGATAGTTAGGGTTAGGGTTAGGGTGTTAGAGTTAGTGTTAGGGTGTTAGAGTTAGAGTTAGGGTTAGGGTTAGAGTTAGGGCTTAGGGTTAGGCTTAGGGTCAGAGAAGCTTATGTAATTGTTTGATATTATTTGGTGTATGTATCTGAATGGCTCAGACTAGCTCTGATGATGTAATTGCCCTTGAGAAATGTTCCACATCAAAATTTTCACATAGAGCAGTATTAGTAAGCATTATCAATAAAGATATATAACATTAATTAATGCTATATTTGAGAGTATCACAAAGGTATCCCATATTACAACATGAGATGGCTTTATAGAGGGGCTGGACATATCTCGCCAATGTTGCAAAACAGGGCCTGAGATATGTCCACCCATATTTGAATACTGGTACGACATCGCCTCGTCATCTGGCCATCCTTGAGACACCAATTTAACTTTTCATTATAACTTTCCTCACACTTATTCTCAGCCAAAATTTTTTTGCTCAGCATGTTTAGAGGCTTGTACAGTATATCTCATTATAGTATTGTGGGGAAAAACATATCTTTAATGTTTACAATGTGTAGAATCTTGAAGAGACCATGATGTCATGCTTTTGTAGCCCTTGAGACAGTGTGACATCATCCAAAATTACTGTGTCTTGCATGCATGAGACACCCATTTTGTCATGCTCCAACCCATCCTATCCAATCCTATCATTGCTCTATCACTTTACTACACTGGGAACAATTTTGTGTAATTCCAAGGAATTACAGAAGAAATACAGAGAAATTGTTATAGGAATTACAATGGAATTATTGTATTTCTGTTATAATCCTGAATTTTATGGTAATTCCTAACATAATCCTCTTGTAATGTTTCTGTAATTCCAAGGAATTACACAAATTTGCTCCCAGTGCTACTTAAATGAGTATCAATAATTGTAGCAAATGACCCATGATCAAAGTTTGACATCAAACCTAGTCCCAAAAAGTAATGAGGAGAGAGCAAAACACAAGATTAAAAGTTTTTGTTTCTCAAAGAAGCCATTTTGAGTATTTTTCTATTCACCATTTGTGCACCACTGCTGCTACACCCTTTATATTTGACCAAAATATGCTGGAATGTGCTGCATACATGTTGAGACATACAATTCTATGTAAAACTCAGTATAATATAATAATACACTGCAAACTGTTTGCTGGGTATGAGCCAGCTGTAAGTTGCTATCTGACCACCGGGAGATATCGGGTGGTCTCAATGTGGTCACCACATGGCCACCCAATTTTTTATCACCTGGATCCAGACTGGATCCATGAATGACTGATGGTCAGTGGATTGTACAACTAGTACCCAGCTGGATAATGATATATTTCTTTCCTGTATTCTGTTCTGGTAGCTCACTTCTTGAATTTATATTACATGACTGTAGATCAAGCTGTCTACCTTCTGCTCAATGGGATTTAGGCCAGTGTCTTCTGACTTTGGTCGCAGCTGTAGCTGTTAAATCTCTTAAGTATAGTCCGATAAAATGTAATTTTGTTTTTTAGGATAGCCCGATAAGCTTCTGACTAAGCTTTTATATACTGGAGGTGCCATAAACCAGCATAAAGCTTTTGTCCAGCATTCCGGCATCAAAATCAAAGTCACGGGGATGCTTATTGTGGCTGATGAGGGCTGATATTGATAAAACCCGATATAGAAGAGATAAGATAAAGGTGTCTCGGACAATCTGATGCAGAATTCTTGCCCGATTATGGATCTGATTTCCATTTTTGGATAGGTGCTGTGGCTGAGGAGAAAAATGCAAAATAAATTCCGGGAGCCGGCAATAAAAAATATAAAAGGGGGTATATAGGGGTAATTTGGGTTGGGGAATTCGAATTTTCAATTAGTTCTTTGATATCTGTAGCTGTTCCCGAGATATTCAAGGAATACAGCTGAAAAAAGCAGGGAAATGCATTTTTCTTTCAGGTGGCTGCAAATAATTGCCTTTAAAAATCCTGAAAGGGAGTATATAGGGGTAATTTGGGTCTGGGAATCCGAATTTCAACTTATTTCCTTGCTATCTTTAGCCATTCCCAAGATATTTAAGGAATACAGCTGAAAAAAGCAGGGAAATGCATTTTTATTTCAGGTGGCTGCAAATGATTGCTTTTAAAAATACCAAAAGGAGGTAGGATAGTGTAATTTGGGTCAATGGATTCAAATTTTCAACTATAACTTTAATACCTTAACTGGTTCCTGAGTTATTCAAGAAATATACCTGCAAAAAGCGAAAAATTTTACTTTGGTGGCTGCAAATAACTGCTTTTAAAAATACCAAAAGGAGGTAGGATATTGTAATTTGGATCAGGGAGTCTGAACTTGTAGCTATGACTTCAATATCTTAACTGGTTCCTGAATTATTCAAGAAATATAGCTGAAAAAAGCGAAAAAAATTGTACTTTTATTTCAGGTGGCTGTCAATAATATGAAGTAAAGGACATAGGATAATGTATTGAATCGTGGAATCTAAATTATTCTCAGCTGTTCATGTGACACTCACTTACCTTGTACTTTTAATCTCAGGTGGCTGCCATTAAAAACACAGAAAGCTTTTTTACTCCAGGGCATTGTGAATGATGACTAGCTTCAAAAATGGATAGGATGCATCAATAGCTGGCCCATTAGGAAATTGGAATCCCCAATCATGCACATCATATCCACAACTGGGTAGTGTAATTGTATACCTATATACCTGTCTCACAATTACTGTGCATCATGGTTTTGCAGTTCAAAAGATATTATTTTACAAATCATTTTACATTGAACACTTGATTATTGTCCTTGTTCTGTAAGTGATAGTACTGTGACTATGGATCTGTATTCATAGTTAGAAAAGTGTAGTATACAAAAGCCAACAGTTATTATCAAACCTTTCATATCTCTAATGTATATCCAATTGTTACATGATTGGGTACACCATATATGTAGGTTGAAATCAGTACTAAAAAGTGATATTTATGATTTTCATAATGTATATAGTGATCAATTAATGTGAATACTTACATTTAGGTTACGGAAACAAATCCATATCAAGTAAATTTCACAATACACATACTGCCCATTTTGGACATGTCTTGGATAGACTGATACAGTGGCATTAAAGATTTGTATTAGAATTGTGGTCTATGTGTATCATAATTGATTTCATGATAATGGTTGCTAAACTCTAACAGTTATTTGCAGCTCCCAAAATTGTAAGAGTATTCTATGGTGTACATATATGTTGTGTATCACAGTGGGGGCTTACTGTATGAAAGCATTGCTCATGAGCTCACTATCCTCTTCTTTCTGGTGGAAACAATTTGCAGCCACCTGAAATAAAGAAGGACAATTTGAGTGGTATTGCTTGAATATCCTTAGAAACACTGAGAGTGTTGGGATAGACTACAAATCTGGATCCCTTGCTCTAGCCTTGACTATACTATCCACTTTGGTCATTCTATCAAGAGCCACCAGAAATTAAAGTAAAATTTTTCGCTTTTTGCAGGTATATTTCTTGAATAACTCAGGAACCAGTTAAGGTATTAAAGTTACAGTTGAAAATTTGAATCCATTGACCCAAATTACACTATCCTACCTCCTTTTGGTATTTTTAAAAGCAATCATTTGCAGCCACCTGAAATAAAAATGCATTTCCCTGCTTTTTTCAGCTGTATTCCTTAAATATCTTGGGAATGGCTAAAGATAGCAAGGAAATAAGTTGAAATTCGGATTCCCAGACCCAAATTACCCCTATATACTCCCTTTCAGGATTTTTAAAGGCAATTATTTGCAGCCACCTGAAAGAAAAATGCATTTCCCTGCTTTTTTCAGCTGTATTCCTTGAATATCTCGGGAACAGCTACAGATATCAAAAAATTAATTGAAAATTCGAATTCCCCGACCCAAATTACCCCTATATACCCCCTTTTATATTTTTTATTGCCGGCTCCCGGAATTTATTTTGCATTTTTCTCCTCAGCCACAGCACCTATCCAAAAATGGAAATCAGATCCATAATCGGGCAAGAATTCTGCATCAGATTGTCCGAGACACCTTTATCTTATCTCTTCTATATCGGGTTTTATCAATATCAGCCCTCATCAGCCACAATAAGCATCCCCGTGACTTTGCTTTCTGGTGCCGGAATGCCGGACAAAAGCTTTATGCCGGTTTATGGCACCTCCAGTATATAAAAGCTTAGTCAGAAGCTTATCAGGCCGTCCTAAAAAACGAAATTACATTTTATCGGACTATACTTAAGAGATTTAACAGCTACAGCTGAGTTGACAAATAGCAACATCTTCATCTCCACTCTGGACGAAATTAGAGTGTATTAACTATTGATATCGGATGTAAAACTTACTGGGCTTGGGCTCAGAGAAGTCACTGGCACTGGCAGCAACGCGCATGCGTTTAGCAAGTTCGTGGTTCTTTTGCAGAATAGCATTAGCTTTGTGGAAGACTCGAGAGGAAGTGTCCATTCCTGGAACTTCATGGAAAGGGATACTTACCACGACTGCACGATTGGAACTAGAACGAGCGGTCTGGGACTAAGTCAAAGAGTGAGTATAATGAGAGGGATATAATATAGATGGTGAAGACGTACGCTGCTAGCAATACTGCGGAACTTAGCTTCCTTGGAATTGACTTTAGGAGGAGCATGGATGGAAACCTTGAGACCAGAGGCCATCTGAGATAAAGAGTATGAGTGTCGATATCGATACTACTTACGATATTGGACGTACCTCTACATCACCTCCGCTGGTTTCTTTAGAAGTGATGACCTGAACTTCTTCCTCGTCATCATCTTGAACGATGGCGGAAGATTTGACGACCTTGAAAGCGTAAGAATATAGATAATAAAGAAGAGAAGGAACTGTACCTTCTTGCTCTTGGTTCCCTTGCCTTTGGGAACAACAGTAGCAGGAGGGGCAGTCAAACGATGATAAAAGTGTTTGATGCCAGTATAAGCATTAATAATGCCGATATCGCCGCGACCAATAGCTGCTTCGAGAGCTTTAAACCCTTCTTCGTACTTGGCTACGGAGGGAGGACAAGCTTTGAAAGCGTCAAAAGGAACGTTGCTGGACTAAGGATGACGATATCGGCATCAGTACTTGTGAAAAACGAATGGAAGGAAAAGTGTAAACCTACCAAGTGATCAGCAAGCGCAATAGCCTGATTCCTTCGGTTTTTGGAATCCTGCTTCTCGCACATGCGGAGTACAGTGATTAGGATGGTAGTCTGCTCAATCCAAGGTTCTTGGTTGGCAGCAGACCAGTCGGTGGTATTCTGGGTGTTAGAAGTAGAAGACATAGTATAAGAAGTAAGCGAGTTAGATGCGATATTGATGGATAGTCCTAATATCGTCGCTGGCTTTTTATAGAGCAAAGTGTTGATTTCGATCTGCCTATATCGGCAACCCTGAAACTGTTATCATTGGGGGCAATGATTTTTTTTAGTTTGGGGGAGAGGGGTGTACAGTACTTCTCAGATCGAAAGAAAAACTCAGCGGAAATTTTACGATTTCCAGAAGGAATTTGTAAAAGAAAAAGCTGTTAAATTGATCATAAAAAGTGTCAAAATGACATGATATCGACAGTATCATAGCGTTGAATCGAATTACGGAGACAAACCAACGAGATTGAGTGCGATGTCAAGCACTTCCGAGTTTGGCAGGCAGGGGAATTGATGACTTAATAATTTCACAACCCTTAGCAGTAGGTCTCAATTTATTCACACGATAGTGGAAAGCACATTGATATCAGATTTAGGGCCATATTGGCCAACGGTATACTAAAAACAATGGTACTACAAGGAGTACAACAACAAAATATTGAGGTATACATAGTAAGATATATGGCTAAGGAGATTACAGCAAGAAAACGAATAAAAACGACTATTGAGCTATGGAAAACGATGAGTAAAATGGGTAATATAGAGGAAAATAACGTACGATTCTTGTGAGGAGATCGGCGTGGAGTGTCCTTCTTCCGGGCCTTCGGGGTCTGCTTGCTGGAAGAAGAAGACGACTTGGAAGCACCAGTAACGCGAGACCTCTTGGCAGGAGGCTCATGACTGGATCCTTCATCATCGTCCTCCTCCTCATCATCAGAATCACCTAATAAGGCAAGGAAAATGAGAAAACTACTGATATAGGAACAAAGAAGCTCACCTTTTTGACCAGAAGAAGGGCCAGCACCAGGAGTATCCAAAGAGTTGGCATGAGTCGACCTGGCCCATGCTTGGAGCTTCTCGAGGACCTTGTCACGATCGTTCTCATTGTCCACGACCTCGTACTTGCCAGAGCTCTTGTCGAGGTAAAAATGCTGGCGGACCGCGTTCTTCATGGTTGGCCAATTAAAGATGGCTGCCAACGCCTCCGCTTGCTCCGTAGTAATCTTGTTGGATGGGTCAGCATTGTTGAGGTGTGCGAAGACGACAGTAGGGTCCGGACAAGAATGTCAGAAAGTCTCTATCTGCCGTTCCAAGTCCTCGTCGATGCTATCGATGGACAGGTTGAGGAGTCGGCGTTGCTCAACCAAGCTATCACGAAGATTGATGTTAGAAGCGATCTGGAAGGCTCGCTCTTTCAGCCCTGTGCATAAGATAGGAAGGTTAATAATGATAAAAGGGATAATGAAAAGAGTGTACGTACTAGATTCACTATTGGAACTGAAAGAGTTCAGAGACTCCTTCAAGGACAGCAGAGAGTTGAGTTTGATGGAGTGCGAGCACACCTTTGAGCCCGCACGACACGGACCACACTTGTTGTTAACGAAAGAGCCATCCGCGTTATCAGCCTTGCCGTGAAAGATCCCTGTGCACTTGCAATCTTTCAAAGAAAGAGCACAACCAACACAGGGTTGACGAATGAACTAAATAGATGGTCAGCTAGGAGCTAACAAGAACAATATAGACACTTACGGGTTGAACGTGTTCGTTAGCACAAAGCAAAGTGTCGACGTTTAGTTTAAAAGGGGCACCTCTATCGGTGCGAGAGACGAAGAAAGGAGGTTCGGCTGGCGATATAGTCAGTAAATGACGATCTCGGTAGCAGGATTAAGGACTTACCGGCGTCACGAAAGGCGTAGTACGGGGTCAACTTGTCTTTGCGAGCCTCGCCATACTTCTATCAAATGGAACCAGTATTAGCAGAATAAAGAAGTAATAGAAGCAAAAGAAGACATACCAGAGGACGCCCAAAGGACTTGGGGTCGATATCCCGCAGCGGCTTGACGTGCTTGAACAGAGTATCAAGCAAAGCCCGGACATCGTCGCCGGATGCCTTCTTTAAGATGCTTTCAAGCTCGAAGACTGGAGTATTCTCCTCGTCTGAGCTTTCAGAAGGTATGGGAGGCCGGACAATAACCCGCCCTTTGCCCTTCTTGGTTTTCGAAGTCGTCTCCTCGGCTTCGGTGCCTTGAGTAACGCGTTTATGCTTTCGCTGAGTTGTGGAAGACGAAGATGGCTCGGGAGGGGGAGAAGAACACATCGTAGCACTCAGCGTGGGTTGAACCTGCGTATACGAGACATTAATTAGCAAATTAAATACCAAAAATGAAGAAAACACGTACAGAAAGACCGGAATCTACCTCCATAGTAACAGGAGGGTCGATATCGAAACGAACAAGAGAGGAGGTCACTTTAGATTTGGAAGGAGAGACCTGTGCCGGCTTTGCCGTTGTTTGCCTTTTGGCCGGACTTGCCGGTTTTGTCGCGGCAGCAGTTGGAACCAAGGAAGATGAGGCGGCACCTGCAGTCAAAAGAGGACCAGGCTGTCCAAAAGATCGATTGTTGTTGCTCTGAGAAGGGTTTTGACGTCGGAGGAACTATATTGTTTAGTTCCAAGATCGGTGAATAAAGAAATAAAAGAGTAGAGACTTACGGAGGCGGGAACATCATCGAGATTTGCCGCCATAAGGACGGACTTGTCCAGGTCAAGAGGCTGGGTTCTAGGTCAATAAAAGGTTAAATAAGAGAACAAAAAGACGCACCATGACCAAGGCCTTAGACATCTTTTGTCAATCCTTTTCGGATAAGACCCAGGTTGCAGCGAGACTCTTCTGGAGCTGAGCATCATCGCGATAGATCCAGCATACCAATTCGGAAAGCGAATAAAGAAAACCTGTAAACCAAACAGGATATTTGCTAGCGTGATTGGGCAACGACTGCACCAAGATCGCCTATTGATAACGAAGTCATAAGTATATAGCGCTTGAGGAGATGGAAAAGAAGTACTTACAAGCTTTGAGGCCCAAGAATCAATCAATTTTGTGAGCTTCAGGGACAAAGTTGGAGGGGCACCGTCGCCAGATAGGTTGGGACGTGCTTGAGGATTGCTGTCCGGATGCTTTCAAAGAATGTTGCGACCGGATGAGCGTGAAAGTGTTGGACGTTTTGTCGATCGGTACTGGCAATCCAAGCGAGGTCGATTTCAGGGAGTAAATTCGTCGGGGAAGGACATGTTGGTGGAGCGTGCTGGTACAAAGACGGTGAGGGAAAGGAAGAAAGAAATTTGAAGTCCCTACGACTTCACAGAAAGCTTTATAAGGCCGTAGAATGAAGAGATTCAACAGAGATTCAACATCACGTGTTGAATTCAACTTGGAAAAGGGCTTGAAATTTCGTTGAAGTTGCACATATGTCGTAACTATTGGATCTTGTGTGAATCGATTAAGGTTTCGGTGAACTCACGCTTTGCGATATCGGAGCGATTCGGACGATTTCGGGATCCTATTGACATAGAGTTGCGATAGAGCCAAAGCAGTGGTTCTGGGTCATGTACAAGGGCGTTGATGGTGCCAAATAAGGAAAAACTTACTATATTGAGCCCAAAAAGGCGATTCCCGTTGTTTTTGAAGTGTTGTGGGTGTTATACCTTGCTGAGAGTTGACCGGGGACGGTCAAGATCTTTAGTTTGGGGGAGATAATACGCCGTGCAAAAATTCTCGCATTTTAAGTATCAATATTGCGACTACGAGTGCCGATATTGTATCTTTTAAGGGGAATATAAGGACTGTAGTGAGCCCTGAGCTGTCAGTCAAAGTGCGATATAGCTACTAAAGCTAGATATGGTGAAATGACTTCGGATTATTATTGATTCAAAGTTATTATGGCCTATGCTAGTCTCGAGATTGTAAAAACCTTCGATAATGACTTGGGACTGATGTCGGTGACTACCGATATCGGGAGGAACAGCATATCGGACGCTCGACTTGTATATATTGTCACGATCCTAAGGGAAGGGGAAATGTTACTAACGGGAATTGAACCTTCGGCTTGATGCCGAGTTGCCACAAAGCGCGCCACATAACAATCTACTTACTGATCACAGACTACGTCTGGGCTAGGAGTAACCATGTAAATAGTGATTGATGGAAATCTAGAAGGACCGATTGTGGAGGTGTATAATAACCACCTACCCATGTAAAACATCCATTAGATTGGCAATGATTGACGACATAAAGGGTACAACGGAGTTGCCACCTTGATCAAGGGGTAAAAGCTGTAAATATTGAAGTCTAGAATGGATCGACGTCTTACTGATACACTGCGGGGATCGAGAATATCATAACTCGGACGCAAAGCTGTAGAACGGGCGACCGCAAGTTCCGATATCGTGACCCAAAGAATCAAATGTAAAGAACGGTTGAACGGTTGCGATCGAGTACAATCAACTACAACGTAGAGAGCGAATATTCTGAAACAATGTAGTATTATACACGGACCGAGTACTATATCAAGTAGGACTATACCCAGTTTTGGTACTAGCGCACGGACAAGGACATTTAAATAGTTTCTTTTATTATATTTTGTCGGACTCTCAAGTTTAATAGTTTCATATTTACAGTAGTATAAATAGGGTTCAGGATTGGCGCAGAAAAGGCAGATTAGTACTGTGGACAACGCAGCTGTGATATAGGTCTCTCTACGGATATAAAAGATCCGGCTTGACCATACCAGTTGTAGTTCCAAGAACGTCTAAACCTTAAAATCGCATTCAAAGTCTGTTACCTTCGGGTTCAGCACCCTATATTGATTGAACAAATTGTGTTACTTGACCTTTGATTGACTTGTGTTGTTATTTGACCTTTGCCATTGTGATCTTGTTATTTGACCATTGTTTGACCCATATTGTGTTGCCTTGAACTTGAACCATTGACCTATTGACTGCCTATATTTGAACCTCACATCCCCACACTCGAAACTTTGAACTTACCTACTACCTATATCGCTACAAAGACCTTGAAGGGTTCTGTCCTTTCAACTCGCATTACAAAACTTGCTAGATCGTATACCTATACAGACTCACTTTTGTGGTGTTTGTTTTTGGTGTTGTCTAGTCCCCCACAGCAGATTAGCGTGTGGGCCCTTTTTTGCGGAATTATGCTGAGAAGGAGTTCTTCGACTGCCATACGCTCGCTTTTGGTGTGGCATGCGCGTATTTGTGTGTAATTGCGTGAGGACCAGGAGGAGGAGAATGTAATCGGGGTCACAAGTATGGGTGACGTAACGCGTCTGGCGTCGTCGCAACTTGCGGTACATATTCCAGCCACATCACTGCTGCTGTGCTCCCAATTTTTTTTGGTATCTCAATTTTTAACATTAAGTATATTTACTTAGTATGAATTTGAGTGACTCGAAGAATAAGTGCTATTTCTTGTACATAACTCAAGCTATTCTTACCTACAAGAGAAATCATACTAAGCATTTATAGCCTCTCATGTCCTTAGAAGATCCCGATACATAATTTGTGGAAAGATTAATGTGACAAAGAGGAAAATGTACCCCTGCGAACATCTTCAGAATATAGGGAGCAAAGCTTTTGGTAAACAAAGACAGACATCTCAGACAATTCGCAGGCAATGCCCACCACCATCAACAAGAAACCAAACCAACATCATGTGACATTTAACAACTGCAGGTGCAACGTCTGCCAATGGCTGGCAAACTCATTGTATTCAAGTAATGTAAGTTAAGGTTGTACATACTGTTACTTCAATAAATGAGGGATATAATATACACTATACTTGAAAAGATACTGTCCATAAGGTACCAAAAATATATACAGGCTCCACTGAGTTGTGTGAAGTTTATCGGAGCAGAGCACTTCCCATCGCACCAGTAGTACTGAAAACTGGAGCATTTACAGAGGGTTGGAAGGTAAAGATGTTGGGTGAGCCAGTGGCAAGGGAAGGACCATCCGTAGCTGGTGTAATATCCTCGACTAATGGAGAATAAAATTGTATGTCAAGCTCAATGGTCTCTTGCATATACCTGAGGTATGTCAATAGAAGGACACTGGTAAAACATACAACATACACTTTCCATCCATCTGCATTAAAGTTGTCCTCATAAATCTTGATATGCTTCATGAACCAGTTGTCAAGTTCTCCCCAGAGATGTTTGCTACCTTTATTGCCGCTTTCTTCAGATCCATCATCATTGGAAGTCTTCTGACGTTTGGGAGGTGGTTTGTTGATGTCATGGTCACTCCAGAAGTCATCGATCTCTGGCATGTTATTGTTGGGGTCCCATCAAGTATAAACACAGTGGACCCGGTGAAAAGCTTTAGAACGGCAAGTTTGCCACTCAGAACGCTGGATGTTCGTGAGCATAATTGTCGCTCATCATAGATATGTCACTCCTTTCTGACACTGGGGCTCAAATTTCTGTAATTCCTTGGAATTTCATTAGAATTACAGAAGAATTATGATTATAAAGTCAGTATGTAACTCCAGTGGACTTACAGAAGAGATACAGAAAGTTTTTTCATTCGCAATTTCTTTGGTTTAGCAAATGGCTATACAGAGGACATACAGTGTGACAGATTGTCACAGTATTTCCATCTGGAATTTCAAAAAGAATTACAGTAAAAGAATTACAGTGGAGATACAGAAAAAGGAAAATTTTGTAAAGTCTTCAGTAAGTCATAAGAAATTACAGTGGAATTACAGTACACATTTTTCAGTAATTCCAGATGACTTACAGAATTATGTAATCAGAAGCTCCTACTGTAATTCCATTGTAAAATTAGCAGAATTTCAGAAATAGCTTGCATCCTATTCAGTAATTCCACTGTAACTCCAGTGGAAATACACTGGAAATACAGAATAACATTATTGTGACATTTTTGTCACAAATATTTACAGAAATATACAGAAGAATTACAAGGGAATTTACAATTAGAAAGTCATACTGTAATTACATTGTAAAATTGGCAGAATTTCAGAATTCAGTTGTATATGACTTCAGTAATTCTATGGTAAATCCATTGGAAATTCAATGGAGTTACAATGTGACATGTTGTCACAACAAATCTATAATACATACATGGAAGAATAATAAAAATATATGTGAACAGAAATTGTGACATTATTACCAATTTACCATGATAAGATTGGTAGATACTAGAAGGTCCAGAAATATGTCACATTCTGTTGTTGTTATATCCATGCCTTTCATCCACCTTCATCCGGATTAATCCGGATCCTTCAAGTCTAGTTCATTTACAATGAAATACAAAATTGTTACGTTTGTGATGTCCGGCCGGATCAGCTTCGTCCAGACTATTTTCTCGCACGTCCTTGACATATTACTTGTAAAAATATGACCGGCAGGATCTGCTTTGACCGGAAGAGATGACCACGCTTCGTCCGACCACGTCAGACTGGATCCAGACTGGGCCGGACCAGAGCGCGAACAAGACGCACCCTCAGAGCACATTACCGAAGACGCGACCTCATATTTTACGCATTTCAACTCAAGACTTTTACTCGTTACCACCGCACGACTTTTACAAGACACAACTCAAGACGCGACCTCAGGACACGTTATGCCAAGTACATTACTCTTAAGATCACGACCAGCGCACATTATTGTCTTTTCCAGACACCTTTTTACCTCAGGGCCAGACCAAGACACAACCAAGACACGACCAGGAAATCACAACTATGCAAGCTCAATACTTTTTTATATGTAGCTCAAGTCAAAAATTGCGACTAAGCTGGTGTCTTGGTTATCTCCTGGTCATCCTAAGCCAACACACGTCGTATCTCGGTTCTGGTCTTGGTAAATTGTAGACTTCGTCACCTCATGGGTCCCGTCATTGAATCCACATCTTGGTCGCGTCTTGGTCACGTCTTGGTCGCGCCCTGGTCATGTCTTGGTGGTGTCTTGGTCGCGTCTTGGTCGCAACCTGGTGGTGTCTTGGTCGCGCCCTGGTTGCGTCTTGGTTGTCGTGCCCTGGTCGTGTCTTGGACGTGACCAGGGCACGACCAAGACACCACCAAGACACCACCAGGGCGCAACCAAGACACCACCAAGACATGACCAGGGCGCAACCATGGCGCAACCAAGACAAAACCAGGCGCAACCAAGACGCAACCAGGGCGCGACCAAGACACCCACCAAGACACCACCAAGACATGACCAGGGTGCGACCAAGACACAACCACGGCGCGACCAAGACCCGACCAGGGGCGACCAAGACCGACCAAGACCCGACCAAGACCGACCAAGACCCAACCAGGGCGCAACCAAGACATTACCAAGACCCGACCAGGGCGCAACCAGACACCACCAGGGCGCGACCAAGACACAACCAAGACACCACCAAGACATTACCAAGACCCGACCAGGGCGCAACCAGACACCACCAGGGCGCGACCAAGACACAACCAAGACACCACCAGGTTGCAACCAAGACACTACCAGGTCACAACTATGCAACAATAATATGGCCCAAAAATTGCTGATGCAACCCCTGGGTGGTTCAGTCTGACCAAACACAACTGAGGCAACTAAGACACAACCAAGACACCACCAACACAACCAAGACACCACTGTAAAATAACAGGTTTTTAGTGGGTATGGAAGTATAGGAAGTATAGATGGACAAAATATCTATACTGTCTATACATGCCTTAAATTTTTCGAGATAGTATAGAAACTCTTTTGGGTATAGCTTGTATAGGAGCTATAGAGCCCATAGAGGACTTGGGGCCATGAGTGTCAATCATAATTACTTATTATAATATGTAATCCTCAAAGCAGATTTTTTTACCTAGGTGAATATGTACTAAGATGAGCTATTTGATTTGGAATACAGTCATCAACCGTCCACTGAGGCAGCCAAAATTGAAGGTGCATTAGAATGTAAAAATATTGATTGCCCCTACCACAAAAGTACCTAGTATATTAGATTTCATACTTATCTTTATTTGTATGCTGCTACATTGGCAATCTAGAGTAGAGTACGACTATGGTATGAACATCTCGAGAAATGGCCTCTTATCAATGGAACCAGCCAATGAGGCAGTCACATCACACGCGGATCACAAATGAGATAAGCCTTATTGAGTTAAGATGCATCAGCAAGCAACGGTGGTTGACACACAAAATTTGATTTTCCCACAGGGAACGAGTCGGTGACGTGACGTGTCCGATGGTCCTCCGAAGCTTGAAACTGGGTCGACATTTGTTTGGACCTCATCTGCTCCGTTATAGCCAATCTAACTGTCGGTAATTATGGATATACTTGATATAATCATAAGCCTCCAATTTCAGAGCTTCCGTAGTAGTGTGTATTGTAATGTAGCCTAAATAAATTTTATTTTGCCTCATTTTTCTTGTATTTTGGACACTGTAGGTTCATATGATATGAAACTACACTTCGGCTTCTTACATCCTACTCATAATAGATGCAAAATAAATATGTAGGCTACCTCATGTGAAGCCCTAAACTGGAAACATCCTGCAGACGGATATTTTACCGAGATAACCGAGCTCTAGAACCCCAGGAATTTTATCGGAGTATTACGAACTCGAATGGGAAGTGATTTCGATCACATCCGCACTTACGGACCGGTCAGCGCTGTGCATTTTTACATGTGACTGATAGGGAGAGTCGAGTCATATTGCAGTAAACCAATAAGGGCTCGAGATGAAGGTTAGTAATGGACTTCAAGGCTGCCACTAATCTAGAGTCGAAATTAAGGGGTGATTCAACTCACCACCTGACAGCGGATATGGAGAAACTTCGCTGTTTCTAGAACAAATATACCCAAGCAAGTAGTATAAATTAGGTTTTTACGGACTAGAACAATGCACGACTTACCTAGAATATCCTGTTACTACCCGAGTATAGTAAATGTGACCAGATATCACGCAGATTTATGTTTTTATAGTTTTTCTATTTCTTTTATGTTTCTAGAAGTATAAATACCTGTACCAGTAGCTCTAGAAGGACAATAGAAGGGGAAGGGAATTGGCAGACAGCACGCAGGAACTTCTCGTACTCTTACAGAAGCACCTGACTGTGTCCTCTGTCACCAATTCTTGACCTTTTTGAGAGTCCAAGATAACTCTATAAAGATTGTCTTTTGTGGCTTATTTTGAGCATTTTATCGAGTGATTTAAGTCATTATACTTTGCTGGCCTTTTCTAGAAGCCTATTGCTGGTTCTAGAACTGTTTTGTTGGCTTGAGAGTTCGTTTGAACTGTCTAGTCACAAACGTCTTGAGTGCCCAAGTGTGTACTTTAGGATGTAAAACTCTGGAAGTGACCCAGTTTGCTCTTAGCCCAGGTGTGTTAGGTACAGAGCTGTAATCCTTCCAACCCTCTGAGAAGTATCTTGGTAGAATCTTG
>ML179344.1:0-18184 GCA_004369135.1 Dendrothele bispora CBS 962.96
GCGCGCATTACTTGGAATTTTCAGGAGGAATTACCTATTTACAAAGCATTATGAAAGATTTGATATGGCCGTGGAACCTCCTTTTGTTGATGTTGGATCCAGTCTGCCTGATTACAGGACCACTGACTTCAAGATTGGGGAATACTTACGGAGCTGATTCTAGCATTCACTCAGTTTTGCCTTCTCAAAATCCTTCTGTACCAGCACTGCCAGCGGCAGCACCAGAGAAGGCGACGAGTTGAAGAAACTCACGAGTATTCATGAGTGCACTCATGGGAAACTCATGGGAAACTCGCACTCATGAGTGCCCCTCACTCTCAAGAGTATTTTTTCACGAGTGCGAGTATTGGTTTTGATGAATTCAGAAAACTCGTGAGTATTTGTGAGTACTCCAAATTTAAAATAATGAATTTCATTGGCAAAATGGACAGCCTGTTAACCTTACATTGTTGTTTAAAGTCATGTAGTAATCTGAAAAAGCTTGAAAAATGTAAGGACTTTGGAGGACTTTGGTTCTACTGACCCACTTTTATTCATTTGTCCATCAACTGAGGGAGGTGTACAATGTGTTACACTGAGTCTATTGACCTCAAACTTGAAATTTGAGCTTTTGGAAGTGGTTACTCTCTATGGAAATTGTAGATAAAGAGTTTGGAGGACTTTGGGTTTTCCTGATTTTCATTATCCATCAGTTAAAGGTGCTGTGCAATGTGCTATACTGAGCCTATGGATCTCTAATTTGAAATCTGTGCTTTACAGGATAGTTACTCTAAAAAAATTGTAGGTGAGGAGTTGCAGTGAATTGGTATTTCCTGAATCTCATAGACCCACCCTGACCCTCCTGCCCTTCACTTAAAGGAGCTGGACAGTGTGCTACACTGAACCTATGGATCTCAAACTTGGAATCCGAAAATTTGGAAACAGTAACTCTCTAGGAAAATTGTGAGTAAGAAGTTTGAAGGACTTTAGCATTTCTCATTCTGGTTTAGGATTACTATTACTAAATTTGACATGAGACTCAGATAGCCTTGGATAGAGACACTGTCAGGATACCATGTGGATTCATAAAAATCATTACAGACCTTATGAACCCTGATCTACTTCCTTAATAATTAATTGATTATAGATGTTGTAGCAACTCATTACAACTTTGAAACAATTATAGCTGCCTTTTAATTCCCTGGAAGCTCACTAGAATGATATTCAAATCCTCCTAAGTGGTGGTAATATCTTGACATTTCAATGGAGACTTGTACTGCCTTGAAAGTTCCTGCAAATTCCCACAATGTGGTCTGATTGGTAGATGGTTATTATGTACATAAAAGTTTGATATCACTGGAAACAAATTTGTGTAAATCCAAGGAATTACAGAAGAATTACAGAGGATTTATAATAGGAATTACAATGAAATTACAGTAATTCCTAGCATAATTCCACTGTAATGTTTCTGTAATCCCTCGGAATTACACAAATTTGCACCCAGTGTATGTTTTTTTATTGATAAATAAATATCTACTTCTGTTTTACTTTGAGTTTATGTTACAAGTTACTCGCAAGTAACTCACAAGTATTCATGACACTTGCAATGGTATGAGTACTCGCAGAACTCGTGAGTTTTGAACTCATGAGTTGCGAGTTTATTCCCACGAGTTTTTTGTGAGTGCGAGTAGCAATTTCAAAAGTTAAATACTCATGAGTTTTACCCATGAGTCACTCGTGAGTTAACTCGTGGCCTTCTCTGGGCAGCACCCTAGATCCAGTCTTCACCAATTCCTCAGTCATCCCACCATGACATGATTTGGGTTGAGGATGATCTCCCACCACCACCACCCTCCACACCCGGACATGCTATACACCATAATGTCACGGTAAAACAGAACATGAGACAAGCCTATCTCAGGCTTTTTTACATTGGAATCAGTAAACAAGAATACATTTCAATGTGTGTTTTCGTCCGCAAAGAAGACATATTTATTTGTTATATTCTAAGAGATAAATATGAAACATGTCATACTTATGAGGCATGTTCACCTCAGAATTACCTGATGTCACCAACTTCTGTTCCTTACTCTCAGCATTGTCAAGAATAACATACAAGTTAATACTTCCTTGTCTCTACCATTAATCAGCCATTAATTAGACATCAAGTGGACGCACCAACATGGCTTTTAGAAAACATACGTGGCGAGATGGCCGAGCGGTCTAAGGCGCCAGACTAAGGACCAGGGTGCTTTGCGCCCACGTCATCTGGTCCGAAAGGGCGTGGGTTCGAATCCCACTCTCGTCAATAGATATGCATTGGAAAAATTTGACTTTTTCCCTTTTATGTTGTGCCGGAGAAAGGCTCAATTTGGACTGAGTAATACACAAGCAAATACCGAGTTCTGATCTTAGGATAGAGCAAAAACCTTTACACATTTAAGTCCTAAGTCTGGAACAAAATATGCAAATTATGATTGAACAATATAAAAATAACTACGGTGGCTAAGGTAATAAGTCTAAGTTTATGAGTTCTGCATTCAATAATTTTAGCTATATGAAAATTTGAGCTCTTGGTAAGAAAGAAATGAGGGATAAGATAGCTATGCAATAAGAATTAATGAATATTTGTTGAGTGTTAAGCAGACTTCTCAAAGACTGGAATTACGAGTTCTGTCCTATCAGATATGTCTATATTACGGAAATAACCTGCGGAATATCAATTGAGATGGTATACGAGACGAGACTAACAAAAACTTACGAGGAGAGTAGTACCAAACAACTGTTCCTTGAACAAAGTGCTCCAAAGCTTTCAAGTAACGAGAAAGCTCCCTGTCAACGTTGGATCCAAAAGATGGCAAACTTTTCCTCAATAATTGGTATTCGGCAACACGGTCACTGAGCATAGATATGACATGGTCAATCGCATCTTGTAAATCCAGATCTTTTTCCTCCATGACGACGAAAACCAGATTTTGATAATCGCCATCTGCTTGTTCTTTCTGTTGCGGGAGATAATGTCAGTTAAAGTGAACACTCTTGCAAAGCACACAAAACTAACATTGAAGGAACAAATATCCTATTCATGAAAGTCAATACATTGATGAGTTGAAGACATCATCTCGAAATAAATTGTACTCACATTTGGCCAGGTCATCATGTCGTTAGTAGCATCGGACATCGCTCGGATTATTGGGTGTTCGAAAACGTGCTCAGGAAGATCGATGTCGAGGGAATACTCGATCATAGCTTTGTAAGTCGTTTCAATGATTAGATTTATTACCGTGCTCTACAGTGGCAAAAATAGGCCTACCTTCAACCATACCACATCCAATTGTTGCCCGTCGCATCGGAATGAATTCCTCTATCGTGGGCATACGACCCATTTTTCTGTTGGTTCCTTGTTGAAGTTGGCCGTTAAACCATTCAATAGCCGATTTTGTGAACCTATTTTTTGAATAGCCAAGTCAGCGTTTATTGAATATTCATTTCGAGTATGGAATACGAACCTGTCGCATACTCCTGGAGTCGCCGTCTGTCTGAGCTCTCTCCAAATACTAAATTGATTGTTGAGCACTCCCAAATGAGTGTTTCATGAAGGAAATGTCTTACTGGGTCAACATCCTGGCATATGGGAACCCTGTTCTTTTGGGGACGGGATCGCATAGAATACTCATGCAAAGCTTTACTCCAATTTCGTGTTCTTCAGGCTTTGCCTGGAGCTCTCCTTCATCTGAGAGATCATCAAACTAACCAAGAACATAAGTATTAAATAACAGCAAACCAGAGAAGTAGAACTTACTGAGAATGCCCAGAAAAAGAAATCAATACAAGTTTCGAGATGTTGTTGATCAGCGTCAGGGAAGCTTAGCTCTGCGAACAAGTCGAAGCGATGGCTGAGGAATCGTTGCAAGTTTTTACCATGGTAAGCACCGATGCTAAATAAGAAGAATTATTGGTTAGATGTCTAGTATCATACTCAGCTTGAGAACTCCAGGAAATCTACCTTTTGAACCATGCTTCACTCGCTTCGTTCGCTTCTCGAATGTGAGGATTGCTTTTCAGCTCACATACAACACCCGTAATAGCAGCGAGGTCTCGCAGATGAAATTGGGAAGGGAAAGGACGCATTCTGGTAATGCTAGTATAACTGGACGAATGTAAGATAGTTGGACTTGAAAAAGTAGTTGGTTCGTTAATTCCTGACGAATTTTTGGGGTTTTTATACTCCCATTTCCTGTACATCGTGTGACTGAATGTTAATGAATCGCATGAGTTTCACTATCCGAATGTTTACGTTCTGAGAGGAGCATCATGGATCAGCGGGAGACAAAGCTTGTATCGAGAATTGGGCGTGACATTTGAAGTATCACTTACTCAGTATGTCTTCCGCGTATTGATTTCTTCATTCTTCCACTTAACGCTCAATGCTACAAGACACGGAGCTCGAAATGGTCCGCGTGAAATCAAGGACACGATGAAACCAAGGACAAGTGACGATCATTTTTTTTGGCTTCAAGTTTCGGTTCTTGATCTTAAAGTGTATATTCTACGGTGTCTAACAAAATGCGCATTTGGCCACAGACGGGGGTACGACCGAAGGAAAAAACGGCCTTGTAACGATGTTCCCGGCGGACGGTGATCAGCCCGTATAACCCAATAATAGATGTTCATGCAGTGTGACCGGTAGCGTATCGAATAAGTAAAAACCCAAGATGGGAGCATAGTTTTCTCCGTTACTTACTCCTTGGATCTCTCACACACCACGGAATTAATAATCCTTCGCATCTCATCATAATGTACAAATAATCCCGCAATGAAGTACAAAGAGCAGCCCGCCACACTTGGGAACGGCAATCATTCTCTTACGTCCGGTCTCGGACTTTGGTGGTTGTCGTTTGCACAGGTGGCGTCAGAGTCTAAAAATGAAAACATACCTATCTTTCTCCGAGTCGTATTGAATTATGTATTTCCTATGGGATAAATTAGAATGGATGGTTTTAGAAGATAAGTCAAATGTTTGTTATGAAGAGATCCTAGCCAATCGTTGCCACATCAATCTCAGGAAGGATTCGAATCTGATATGCTGAACGGAACTTGAACCTGATCCATTGATTGATACATTGTATAGCCCTCTCGCATTTGATGTCCGGCAATAATGCATGAAGTCCAAATTTTCCGCATCATTCGCGTGAAGAATACCGATCACACTTGTAATGATAATGACCTTGGAGAAATGAGCGGTCCGTTGATCATTCGTTCTAAATGTCCGACGGTAACTCAGATCTACTTGAAATCTACGGTTATCTACGTATACGGTTACTTGAACCGGGCCGAGTCGTCTGAAGCATAGACACCAACGACCGTAGAGGTTTGGCCCTGAAACCGGTTTTAGGGCAAAGAGCGCTAGTTGGATTAAATGCTCTCGACTGCGGCCTGTACATATACTAAAACTACCAAGCCCTTTTATTACAGAAAACTGCGTAACAAGTATTACATTAGAAGACCGAGAAAACTATGAAGATCTGATTTTATATACAGGGGGACGCATCCTAGCTTTGAAGATTGTTCCGCCATAAGTCGAAGGAACAAAGGCTTAAGTATCCTGTTCACTTGATTCTTCAGCTCCTTCAGCTTTGGGTCCGGAACTAGCTACCAGAGTGTCACCAGCCTCTCGGATGCACTTTTTTTTGATCCCTGAATGGGCGAAGAATCTAGACACATACCTCTTTACTTTCAGAGACGTATCCCGCAAGTGCGACGACGGCGAACGGTAGTCGTGAAACAGATCACGTGATTTATAGGATCTTTGACCGAGCCCTCAAGCAACCCCAGAAACTCGTAGAGAAAATTCTCATTGAAGATATCTAGCCCTTAACCCAATTAGAACATGATACTTAACAATCTACGGATAGCTCAGCGTCCTGGCTTAAAGTTTACATTCCGTATAATTATGAAAACAGCTGTAAGAGAAAGCGATAGAAGCGATCACATGTCCGGTTCAGGAAAACCGAAAACGGCAGGCACTTTGAAAGTGACTTGATGATTGTCATGAAGCAAGCTCTCAATCTTTTCAAACTGGTATACAATTTACTGACCGTCATCCTAGTCGTTCCTTTACTTTCAAATCTGTACCAACAATGTCTTCTAGATCTTCTGACCCACATCCACTCCTCGCCCCTACCCTCCCGCTTTACTCCTCGACTCCCCCTCCTCTCGGCCACGCTCTCAAGACCCACTTTTCTTTCGACCCTTCTTACGTGAACTTGAATCATGGCTCCTATGGATCTTTACCTTCTCCCGTTCTCGATGCCATCAAGCCTATTGCCGCCTTGGCGGAAGCGAACCCGGACAAGTTTCATCGATTTGAGTATATCCCCATGTTGGCAGAAGTCAGACGGAGGCTAGCTAGCCTAATGAGCGAAAAAGAGGGAGACGTGAGTGTAGATGAAGTCGTTTGCGTACCAAATGCGAGTCATGGGATTAGTACCGTGTTGAGGAATTTCATCTGGGAAGAAGGCGATATCGTG
This sequence comes from Dendrothele bispora CBS 962.96, assembly GCA_004369135.1. Lineage (NCBI taxonomy): Eukaryota > Fungi > Basidiomycota > Agaricomycetes > Agaricales > Dendrothele > Dendrothele bispora. Next base: position 6,510 of record ML179344.1, read on the forward strand.
ATTGACTGTGCGTTTAAACACGTAAACTGTCATCATACATTTAACTGCTCAACTTTTTTTTTGCAACCTCTCAGGCAATACGACATACGGTTCAGTCGGCCGCACGGTCCAGTACCTCAACGATGTCCCTCCTCATCCAAAAATCGCTCAATTTACGATGTTGTTCCCAACGACTCGCACCAAGATCCTAGAAGACTGGCGTTTACACGTCAGGGCTGTACAGCAGACGCGTCTCCAGAACGAATCACCTACTGCCCCAACCACCGTCTCATCATCCAATGAAACGCAACACGAGTCTGGTACTACCCAACAGAGTCAACAGAAACAATCGAATACCACCGCTAATAAGAAACTTCCCAAAGTCGTAGCTATCATCGATTCCATCATTTCCGTCCCCGGTGTATCTCTTCCTTGGGCCGAGATGGTCCAAATCCTACGTGAAGAGTGCGGAGGAGGAGAAGACGCAAATGTATGGTCTGTAATCGATGCGGCGCATAGCATTGGACAGGAGGTAAGTCTCTTCTTTTTGCCTTTTTATTTTCATTCTGTCTCGCTAGAGAGAAAAAACCATCTATGCTTATTGTTCACGTTAATGAATACTTCTTACAGGTCACCCTCCCCAAGTCCATCTCCCTTGCCCAACCTGACTTCCTCATCACCAACTGTCACAAATGGTTATTCACCAAACGGAGCTGCGCGGTGTTATACGTGCCTAAGAGGAACCAGCACGTTATTAAAACAACTTTTCCTACATCTGCGACGTATATCCCACTAAAGGACAGGAAGGAAGGTGGGGAAGGGTTCGCTGATATGTTTACTTGTGAGTTTTTACTCTCTTCCAACTATGTAGTACTCATCGTTAAGTGTCTTATATACCTTACAACCTTTTTACCCGTCCTCGGATAACACTTTTTCTCTACCTATAGGGACTGGCACGATTGATTTTATACCCTACCTTTCCGCCGCACACGCTCTTCACTTCCGTTCTTGGCTCGGAGGTGAACGGGTCATCAACGAATATTGTCGGAAGGTAGGGAGAGAAGGAGCAAAGAAAATGAGTGAGATATTAGGTACGGAAGAGATGGATCCGAAGGGTGAATATGAGTTCAACATGGTCAGTTGTTTTTTGTTCATCTTTTTTCTCATCTTTTTTACCCTTCCGTAAAACTGATGCTTAGCCTATGGTTTTTCTGTTTTTTCTATTAGGTCAACGTCGCTCTCCCTCTCCCATCCAGCAAAAAGGGACCTGATACAGGTATAGACATCGAACTCCTCAAGAAAATCGACGGTCTTTATAAGCAGAAGATGATCCTGGAGCGAAACATGTTCTCTCCTGCATATTGGCATAACGGGAAGTGGTGGACTAGGTGTAGCGCTCAAGTCTGGGTTGAGGTGAGTTTTAACTATCATGGTCTTGCTTTTCTTTTCTTCCTTTTTTTGCGTTACGTCTGAACGTCGTTGCTCATGTTTTGTTACATTCTAATTCTGATCCACATATATATCTCTCTCCACACACACAGGTCGAAGATTTTGAAAAAGTAGCGTTGGCACTGAAGGAGGTATGTAAGGAGATTGTGGACGAGTTGGGTCTGGATAAAGAGTGAGATGTTGAAACTTGAATGGATATTGGGAAGGATAAGAAATAAAGAAGACAAGCCAATATGTAGTCGATTTGTATGATTAGACGTTTATAAGAACGAAGAATTGTTAGAAATCCTTACATTCTACCTAAGGAGGTACCATTAAAGGAATCGTTACTTTGTTGTGAAATTGTTTTACGACCTGTGTCAGATGATTCGCGCTCATCGTACTTGGGAATATTCGGGGCCTTATGAAAGGGATCTTATGTGTCGATCAACGCGAGTCGAACTGAGAAGTTTGCATCAGTGGCACTGTCTTAAGTTAGTCTGTGCGGTTGTTGACCATTACTGCGAACGGTATTTTATCTGAAAAGGGAAGGTACAATGAGTTACGAGGCCGACTGAAAGGAGGAATCGTCTTTACAACTTTTTGCCTCGGTCACCGATGTGGTCCTCTTTGTCAAGATCTTTATTACCAATTAGTCACCGGAAACTCCGGCTTCTTTCACCCGAGTGTGTCCTGGTAGCCTCTTCCTCGGCCCAGCAACAGTTGATGAGCCATTCCAAGCCTCGTAGCTTGCGGTGGTTGACTTCATAGTAAGCAACCGGATATCTCCGTATGTCTGAAATCTTATATTTTTTGACATATTAAATTACTGGTCACATGCAGCTGGATAATTTTCCCGTCTTCAACAGATACATCATTCAAATTGTACATAGTGAAGGTCTGTTATTCTCCTCAATGAACTTTAATGAACTGGGAAGAATAACAATTAATTCCAGATGAAGAAAGCCATAAAGGCAGCTCTACATTTGAGAGACGAAAAGAGACAAAGAAATACACAGGAACCTGAACACACTAGAAACATTGATAATTCAGAAGCGGGAACCTCATTATCTGGCCAAAATCCTCAGATTCCTGAGCAGCAGATGCAAACATCCACTGGACCTCATTTTTTCCCAAATTCACAGAACAATGACTTCACAAAGGCCAATATTACAAATGTCGCTGGCAATATCATAAACTATCATAGTGAGTGTTGAATGATTTCAAAAATAAATTATGCAACTCATCTTCTACCAGACCAATTACCTTCTGTTGTCAAGGTAGCTATCCCACAATAAAACTATTTTCATATAAAGCTAATAGATCCCTGGCATGACAGGAAGTCACTACAGAGTATGTAAATCCAATGATGTTGAAACACAAGATACTGATTTCCATAACAGTATGATTACTAGCAATCAGATTATAAAGGGTAATAGTGAGTACTGAAAAACTGAGAAATGAATAAAGAATTGACCTTCTACTAGATGAGCTATCCTCTGACACCAAGGTATGTACTTCTGAATATAAGAATTTTATATAATACTGATATACTCTTTGTATGACAGAAAATTACTGCAGAGTATGTAGAAACACAATGATATTTTAATGAGATATACTGATTTTTGAAATAGCATGATAGCATCTGCCACCCCAGCAGTGCCAATTGTCTTCAAAGGCAGGGAAGAGCTTGTTAAACAAAGGATCAATATCCTCTGTCAACAAGCTCTTAGATTTTTGGCCATTCTTGGAGCAGGAGGAATGGGCAAGACTTCATTGGCCCTCCATATCATGGATTCTGATTTAATACAGAATAAGTTTGGAGAAAGATGTTACTTCATTCCATGTGATCTTTTTGAAGATGCAGAATCCCTTGTCCAGGGATTGATCCATGTTATGGAGCTGACTATGCAGGAGAATCAGACTAAACAAAAGGTCCTATTTAACCATCTCCAATCTGCTCATGGTGATCTACTGATGGTCTTTGATAATTTTGAGACCCCGTGGAATCATGGTGACTCCAGAATTGCTGTAAAGAATCTAATAGAGAAAATTGCAAAGTGTGGAAAAGTATCCATGATAGTTACCATGAGGGGACCAGATGGACCTGGTGATATTCCATGGGAAAGATTAGGAGATCAATCTGGAATTCCAATATTAGCACCTGTTCCTGCAAAAGAAGCATTCAAAGCATTTGCAGGTAACAAGCTCCAAAGTGATGACTCTGAATCTCAAATTGATTCATTACTGTGTCAGCTTGAATATGTTCCTCTTGCAATCAGATTGAGTGCTCAGCATGTCAAAAAGATCCCACTAGAAGCACTAATAAGTATGTGGGAGAAAGATAAAACATCAGTCTTGACAGAGGGAAGAGTGCCAGGAAGACTGACTAGTGTTAGTTGTTCCATTGATTTATCTCTGCAAATTTTCAAAATAGCCGGGGAAACACTCAACCTTCTATCAGCAATATCATTTTTGCCTGATGGGATCCCTTCTTGGGTTAAAAATCTACCTAAGATGTTTCAAGAAGAGGGTTTGAGTTTTAATGTTTCAACACTTCTAGACAGCTCACTTATTTATACCCAAAATGGAGGGTTAAAAATGTTAGCACCAGTCAGGGAACATATTCATTCAAGGTATCCAATTGGCCAGGATATTATTGATCAGTCAGAGAGATTTTATGGACTCCTTCTTAAAAGCTTACCCCAAAATGAGATGGAAGCCCAACCTGTACTTCAACATCATATCAACAATATTGAAAGGATTTTCAAGGCACAAATAAACAGTGGTCACTCAAAAACACCATGCATTTCTGCAGTAAACATACTGGACAGATTTTGGAGATTTGCTTCAGTTTCTGTGGGTCTGATTGATCTGATTCTAGAAAACAATAAAAATATTAAGAAAGATGATGAGGTTGGTTTGAAACTAATGAAGGCAACCAACTTGAGATGGATGGGAAGGTTCCAGGATGCTGAGGACCAGGTTATCTCTGTAAAAGATTGTATCAATGAGGAAGGAAATATCTCTCAATCTGAAGCAGATATACTGGGAAGGTGCTTTGATATTCTAAGAGGCATCTACTATGCTCAGGATCAATATGAAAAGGCTACCAACATGAATTTAAAAGCTCAAAAGTATTTCAAAAAAAGTGAAAACCAATGGGCTCAAGCTAATTCAATGAGATGGCTTGGGGATATTTACTATATGCAAGCCAAATACAAAGAAGCCTCTGAAATGATCTCAGAAGCTCAGCAGCTATTTCAGCAAATTGGAAATGAACTGGGAGTTGCAGAGTGTCTGAAAAGCCTTGGAGATATTTATCGAATGCAGGGGAGAAATGATGAGGCAATTGAAATGTTATCAGATGCTCAAAAACAATTTCAGACTTTTGGAAATCAGCTGCGGGCTGCAGAATGTCTATGGAGCCTTGGGGAGCTCTATAGAAAGCAGAAAAAATTTGATGAAGTAATTGAAATGATAATAAAAGCTCAAAAACAATTTGAGGAAATTGGATATAAAAAAGGAGTTGCACAGTGTTTGAGGACCTTGGGTGTTATTTATGGGAGTCAAGCACAATATGACGATGCTGTTGATATGTTCTCAAATGCTCAGATGCAATATCAAAACAGTGGGGGAATTGTTGATGTTGCATGGTGCTATCAATATCTTGGGACAACTTATAGGCTTCAAGGCCAATATAAAAAGGCAAAGGAGGTATTCACTGAAGCATTGAAGCTCTTGAAAGAATATCCAGGTGAAAAATATAAAATTGGATGTACCTTGGTGAACTTTGGCTATCTTTTTTTCGACATGAAAGATTTTGTGGAAGCTAGGAGGAAGTATGAAGAAGCAAGGGATATTTTTGCTTCACATGGACAGCTTGGAAGGCAGGTGAATTACTGTTTACAGGCACTTGCTGAGCTTGATGAAGCTATTGATCAGTAAATAACTTTTCGTACTTTGTAATAGCAATTTTCGCATTCATCGCCACAATCAGTTCTCTGCCCCGGGTATCCTGTACATAGTCAAATAACTATAACTATTTTTGCGAAATCTTCTCAAAGCTTATTTCTGTACTTCTTGTGATATTCCCCAAATCGGTGTATACATTCTGTGATTCATAATGAAGACGATTACAGTTTTCATTGCTCAAAGTTGTGAGCTTTGTAGTCATCGCGTGCATTGAAATTATGAACATTCTTTATTTTGGACAGAATATTTTCAGTGACCATAACAGACAAAAATAAAAAAAACACGACTGTGGTGTGAACCACAGTGTGCCATGATGCGCCATGGTACACCATGGTGGGTGCTATAGTGCATCAATGTGAACCCATACTGAACCATACTGGTTTTTCAACACTTTGTCATGGTGCACCATGATGCATCTGGGTGCATGCAAGCAAAAGTTCAATTATGAGGCCACCTGAAAGGAGGAATCGTCTTTACACGCAAGTTTCTGCCTCGATCGGTCACCGATGTGGTCTTGCTTGTCAAGACCTTTATTACCAATCACCAATCTAAGGCTATTGTGCTCCTGTTTGGATCAGAAGCCTCTGACTTCCCTGGCACCCCGGGCCATTCCATGGCAAAGGCCTCGTACTTGCCACGCTTGCGGTGGCCCACTTGACTTCATGCAGATGCCACCGGTATTCACCAAGTGTTAAGCGACCTGGTCAAACCCAAGTCGAGCTGCAAGAAATTAAACAATGGTAGTTGAAGCTTGAGGACAACTTGGACCAACGATACGTGATGCATGAGAGAATCGGGCAATGGCGAGGGCCAACCGAAAGGAGGATTTCATACATCCTTTTCGCCTCGTCACCAATGTGGCATTGCTTGTCAAAACCTTTATCAATCGGGTATCGGAAACTCCAGCTTGAAGCTCCTTTCACTGTGGTCCTGTTTGGATCAGACTTCCACGGCCCCCCATCCCGTCCCAGACCTGCGGTGGCCCGCTTCATTTTATGCTGCATTACCAACTTAAAGCACTAGCGACCAAATGCTGATCCTGCATTCCATCTACATAATTCCGTGACCTGTATGGCCACGAAGAACCCTCAACTTATCTCGGCAGGAAAACTTACCCCTGGACGGATCAAACCGAGCTTGGAAATGCAGAACCAGCTTTACTCATTCACTATCTACTACAGTCACCGTGCAGGTGTAATTTTTGGGGGAAGAAGAAGGTTCTATACAGAAGGTTGCTGAGAATCTTGCGTTTTTGCTCAGATAGTGCGGAACGGTGGCAGCTTTAACACCGCGTTATTTGTCTAAGTCTAGCAACCCCATTAGGAGCTCGCCTATCTATGTTTGATCCGTTAATTGTGTTCGAGGGCGCCCTCTTTTATAGCTTTTCTGTACTGCAGTGTCCATGGAGCGTTCGGCGGCCGAAACAAGTTCGAGGCGAAATTGGAATACCGGTGGAGTCTGGACCGTGGACGAAGTTCGAAGAGGGATGCTAGCTTAAGTTTGTACTTCCGACTTCGTGTGTGCGTTCCGTGTTTTCCTTTACGTTGGCGCGTTGTACAAAGACGACGATATGCTTGGCTATAACGTTCCCCCTGTTTTCTTTGTTCTTTCTTTCCTTCTTGTGAGCACCCAAAATATTGGCTTTAACCAAGACTGCTGTTTTCTGCCGAAACTGCAGCTAAGACTCGAGTAAGAAAAGAAAATTTGGGTCTGACTTCAAAAGAACCTGTAGTTAACAATATAGCCGGGAAAACGTATGCGATATCCCTTCAGAAAAACTAGCAACGATAGACTCTTAGATGTGGAAAGTTGAAGCCCGAAGCCGGAGGAAACCGGGCAAAGACAACAAAGATTTTTTTCCATTTCTGTATGCTTAAGTCAGATGATTGCAATTGGGAACAGTATGGTATAGAGAGAGAGGTTTCCGAGGGGGAGAGAGGTGACGCGTCGAGGAGAAGTCGAGGAGTCCGGAGTCAAAAATTAGATTAGAACCTCTAAAAAATCGTAAAGAACCCTTACTTCTAAATAACGATAGATAGGTCCTAACAGCAACATTGGTGGGGTTTATGCTAATTAGAGTAGTATGTGCAAGTTTCGTGCTGAAAAAAACCTTTCAGGATATAGTAGTACTATAGTAATAGTCAGACATCTGAGATGACTACTCCAATATCAACTGTAGATGGGAACTCAGACGCCGCGGCAAACCCGTATTAACAAAGGGGAAGAACCACTTTCTTCGAGGTTATCTATACACTTGTTCACCAGCTCCATATTCATTCTCCCCAAAAAGGTTCCTGCGGTCGGGAAAAAAGGGGGAGAGAAGCAGGAAAGAAGTTCAATCTTGTTGAGATAATGGTGGCGTAGAGTGTTGATTGATTGGGAGAAGAGATGAGTGTAGAGAAGTCAGAATCAGAGTCAGAATCAAGAAGGGGATTGGGTTTGTTTTCTTTGTGTGTGTTTTACAGGCTTTAGCTGAAGGTTGTTGAGGTTTTGGTTCGGCTTTTGGGGCAGCCGCCAGAGCCACCCCCCCGTGGATCGCTCTGGTCGTGGAGGCTTCCACCACTGTTAGCGTGTCTTCTTGTTTTCTTTCGTCTACGACTTGAGCGCTTAGCAGAAAGACGAAACTAGCTCCTGCGCTTAAGCTCCCAACAAGGAAACACAGTCTACTAAGCCTTCCACTCAAAAAGCTCCCTCTCTCAGATACCTCTTCCCAAATTTGTAGGTTCGATTATGAGTGCTAGGGAAGGGGGATGGTAGGTGTGTGTGTGGGGGAGGGTACAAATCGTGTAGCTTTTGTACCTTCGGGCGTTTCTTCTTCTGGCTTTGCTTGTTCTTGAGCAGCTGCGGCACTTTGGAGAGAACTAGGTTCGGCTTTTTTAGGATTTGCTTTGGGTTCCAAGGTAGTTTCCTCGCCTAGGACTCTTGTCCAACTGCTTATTTCGTTTCTCTGTACACGTTCGCGTATTTCGCTGAGGCCTCCTTGTCTCCAACCGCGTCCGAAACTTTCAGCACTCAACAACAACCTAGAGAAAACAAAACAAAAAACCCGAAACCAAACTGACTCCGACTAATAAAAACGTCTACAACCTTCTTCAGCCACCTTGCTATCTTACCCGGTCTCTGTTTGAGCTGTTGAAGGGGTTTCGGTTCTCCCTAGAGCCTGGCAACAATCTGCGAAACCCAGCACGCACAAAAAGAGAGAGATATCATAGAAGGCAGAAAAGATTGTGAAGATTAGGTTGGACCTGGAATATATATATTGAGAAACTTGGACTATCTTGGGGAGTGAGTTTAGCAGCCGCCACAGTACTACGAGGAGCGACCACATGAGTTGGAAGAGCCATTGGAGAACTCGCCTGACCCAAACCTGTCAGAAAAACTTTCCATAGCAACGACGCTGACACTCAAAGAGAGTTAGTAGGAAAGAAAGGAAGGAAGGAGTATATAGAGACCTAGCAAGAACTTATACATGAATATGAATGTTGACGTGAAAAGAAAAGAAAGTGTCCCAGAGCTATTTTAGATGAGCCCTGAGCCTGAACTGTTCACCAACTCGCCTCCGTTCTTCATTTAATTAATAAACCCTAAACCGATGTCTGTTAACACCATCTTAATTCCGTCGTGTATGATCAATGGTGTAGCAAATGTATGTGCCTGCCTGAATGAATACCTGACCTGACCTGAAAGCACTCCAAAATAGCATGAATCATCATCACAAAACTTATACAAAACATCCAATTAGCTACATAGTCATAGCTCTTTTCAACATGTCTCCTTCACCAACATCATTTGCTTACTTAAAGGTTCAACAAACCGTTATGGTCGAAGCAGACATGCTTTCTTCTTTTTTTTCTCTTCTTTTTTTTGTTTTTCTTTGTCTTTAGAGTGCTTCTCTAGGTTGCACCTTCGGGTTTCTAATCCTTACGTCGAAACTTACACGTTGGGTGTGCCTTAGGGGATCATTTTCCGCTCCCCTAACAATCAAACATCCAATGTGTCGACGACATCCATAATGTACTCTGACTCCACCATCGCATTTGCTAAAACTAACACATGTTGAGTGCCCCATCCAATAGGGGCGCATCGCGAATCGCCCAGTACTAGTTTTATGGCAGTCAGCGCCTAGAGGTAGTAGGAATAGTAGACGTTGGGGAGGGGATGATTTGGTTAGGAACCCAATTAATATTAATCTGTGTAGGAACGACTGAGCTTTTTAAAGGAGAAGTGCAATTGAACTAACTGTAAACAGGCTGTGTTTAGCATGTTCAGACGAGTGCTGGACAGATATACCTAAGTTACCAATGGAGCCTGGAGACTAAGTTTGGGTGAGTACCCGACTACAATGAGACCTTACAAATAAGTATTCATGCATAGTAGCTACGGATATATATGGTACCCACTCGTTTGGCTTGGGGCATCACGCAGACCGTCCCCTTTTTTTCGTGTGGATGCCCTTATATTTATATGTATGACCACGTAGTATCGATAGGTAGGTAGTGCCTCGGATTCATATTGGTAGTGAGGGGAGCTATAGAATTAAGGAGACCTCTGTGAATAGACGTTGCTGGGTCACATGCACGCGCCGTACTCGAGTAAATGATACCCATGGCCCAGAAATGCAGTTACGTAATATTAACGTCAAACCTAATTTCATGGTCCCCTTGATGTCGGAACAGAAGGGAGAATTTGAGAGCTGCGCGTGTCAAGAAACGGAGGGGAAGAAGAATATGGGTGCTAAAAATCTGTAAAGTCTTCTGTACTGTGTCTTGCAGACCGAGTAATGTCCATTTAAAATCAAAGTGCTCGGATGATAATAGGCTCTTTTGGTAACAAAAACAAGTTTAGTTTTATAAGCGGGAGATCCTTGGAGAAGACCGAAACCTGCAGCTAAGCAGAATAGGCGAGAAGCAGCTCCTCTGTTTCAATAGCGATGTAGCGCATGAGAGCTACGGTGGTTTTTAGATAGCCTTGTTTAGGCAAGGCTTCAACGGTCGTGGTTGCCGCGGCAGTTACCCAGGGTCAGCTTTTATTACCGCTTAAATCTAAGCTTGGAGGCAGACAACGTCAACCTATATTTAACCTCATGTCTCCTCTATGTTCGGTTCCAGTTCCTCCGGTATCTATAAACCCCTTCCCATCTATAAAACCAATTATTGCGACCCTGACCCAAGTTTCCATATCAACTCCTTCACTCCATTCATGTGTAGTCCAGTACTACGTGAATCGAAACCCCACCTTAGCGACTAAAAGCTACAACTGACAGCTGTGGACAAAACGCACTAGTTATTGTACCGCTTAGTTCAAGGTTCGTGAAGTTCCTCGTTAAAGTTTGTTTGGACAAACCCTAATATCTGCACTGCTTACGCCAAGAAGGAAGCTACTCCCGATCCGCAAGCCCATGCTAACAATACTAACGTTCGTCCTCGTCAACCTTCACACTCTAAGGACATTCACAATTCTGAATCGATGGCAAAACGTTTACGGACACAACTAGAAAAAACAAGGATCAGGTGGACATTCATATATGTAAATACTTGCCAAAATTCGAGCCAACGTATAAGACTGAAGAGTGATCGCTACATATGAAGTAGCTTCCGTCGTAACTCTCCATGCAGTTGCTAGGTAAGAAAAGGAATAGCAAGAGCTCAATAACTAAGTAAATGTTTACGCATGTCATAAGTCACTTTGGAATCGGACGCTTTAGCGGGGTAAGAGGTAGGCATGAGAGTAGCAGCTCGGGCCTCGAAAGGCTTGGCTTGCGTAGGAGAGGGTTGGGATGTATCTGCTAGTAGAGTAGGGTCTAATGCTGCGTTACGCTTTGTTTCAGGAAAGTCGGAAGTTTCGCTATCTACCGTTTGTCTTTCCACTAGGACTATTTCCTCAACTCGAACATCACCTACATCACTCTCCGCTTCCCTTTCGGAACTTTCGCCTACCTTGCAACTCCCTTACCGGTTATATAAACGGAAACCCTCCTCTAAGCTACGTCCTATAATCCTTATTCACGTGAAATTACGACTTTTGGCATCTAGTCACCCGACTGCACTGATCATGCCACCTTAAACTGCTCCTCTTACACATCCATCGTCTCCTACCAATACTGACGACTCATATAAGTTGATATAACGTGCAATCTTAAATTGTTAAGTAGCTGTGATGGAATCTACCGTATAATATCTTATGGGAACTACATGCTAAGTTAAAAACTTCACAAAAACACCTAAAGTGCAAGTAGGTGTTAGTAACTAGTAATATTTCACGAAACGGAAACCAAGTATGATTATAATTCATGA
>ML179344.1:18209-50302 GCA_004369135.1 Dendrothele bispora CBS 962.96
GTAGGGAGAGAAGGAGCAAAGAAAATGAGTGAGATATTAGGTACGGAAGAGATGGATCCGAAGGGTGAATATGAGTTCAACATGGTCAGTTGTTTGTTCGTTCATCTCTTTTTCGTCTTCAATGTTTTGTTTCAAATTTCTTGATCACACTTCCCTTCCGTAAAACTGATGCTTAACCTATTGTTCTTTTTTTTCTTTTTCATTAGGTCAACATCGCTCTCCCTCTTCGAGTCCCATCCAGCAAACAAGGTCTTGATACGGGTATAGACATCGAACTCCTCAAGAAAATCGACGGTCTCTATAAGAAGAAGACAATCCTAGAGCGAAACATGTTCTCTCCTGCATATTGGCATAACGGGAAGTGGTGGACTAGGTGTAGTGCTCAAGTCTGGGTTGAGGTGAGTTTTGACTATCATGGTTTTGCTTGCCTTTTTCCTTTTTTTTGCGCTACGTTCGGACGTCGTTGCTCATGTTTTCTGTTACATTCTGATCTTGATCCACTCTCTCTACACGCGCAGGTCGAAGATTTCGAAAAAGTAGCGTTGGCATTGAAGGAGGTATGTAAGGAGATTGTGGACGAGTTGGGTCTGGATAAGGAGTGAGATATTGAGATGTTGAGACTTGAATGGATATTGGGAAGGATATAGCCATTAGAAATAAAGAGGACAAGCCAATATGTAGTCGATTCATATGATGTACTCACAGTTGCCAAAAGTAATGGACACCTGCAATTATAATGTTTTTGTCGTTTCTAGCCTTTCTTTCAAGCTCATTTCTAGGTTGAACATTGCTTATGATCCTCTCTTAGCCTGTTTATCATGGTGTGTAAAAATCTTGCTCAAAATGTTCTTTGAGTTCATTACCTTGCTTGCTAGGTCTCTCCACCCTCTTATTCACGTGCCCACACTCCCGAATAAATAATGCCAAAGCCTGCGACACCTTCTATCACAAATAAGACCAAATAAACTTCCATTGCTCCGATACATCTGCGTTGCCCGTCTTCAGTCGGTCATCCATATCCCTCTTTGTCTATCTTCTACTCCTCTGCATCGTACTTTTTCTTTTATTTTCTCCTTCGCTGACAGTCAAATGTCCAGAGCTTGGTGAGTTCCAATGCGGCGGTGCTCCACTTCCGGTATTAATCTTTTCTCGTGCCAGATTCTTCTCTTCACCAAACGCTCTCTACCTGAAGATAAGATGCAAATATAAATAGCAAAATAAAAGAAATAAATTGTTAAACGGGATTGATTTGTATAGGGACCATTTAATCGAAGTTGGTACACTAGAACATGCCGTGGAAGGGCGGCAGTGAAAATCCATGAGGCGTTCTGCACTTCACATTAGATTCAGCGCAAGCAAGGTCGGAGCCGACGCAGTCGGCACTTCCCTAGTAAAATTAGGTGCGTTCAAAATTGGCTGGCACTTGGCACGGCACTTGGCACCTTAGCTTAAGTAATGTCACTCAGTCTCAAAAAGGAAGTCACGCATGTACTAGTACTACCGTAGATCATCGTTGATAATACATTGATAAATCTTGTCCGAATGTTGTCTTAGTGTCTCCCGAGGTATTCTGAATGAATTGTGCACGTTAGACATGAAAAAAAAAAAGATAGCTTGAAGCTGGCCTTGCACGTACTTCACCTTCTTTGGTACCATACAAGACCTTTAGGTTCTCGGCCTTCTTAATCTCTCCAATCAAAGCCCATACTTGCTCGTCGGACCACCGGTAACCAGACATGATGGAATGATGGGGTAGAAATTTATGCACGTTGAGAATAGAGTACAGCAGAGAAGTTAGACGCGCGTCCTTTCGTGACTGATGTGACTACTCTGTGACTACTCTGTGACTCAAGCTAAGGTGCCAAGTGCCGTGCCAAGTGCCAGCCAATTTTGAACGCACCTATTGGTGCATTTTTCGGGGTGTTATTATGGCACATGACCATTACTTTTGGTAAGCACAAGTAAACTTTCATCAGAAAGAAGAATTGTTAGAGACCCCATGCATTCTACCTAAGGAGGTACCATTATAAGAGTCGCTAAATTGTTTTAAGACCTGTGTGTTGGATGATTCGCGCTCACCCGTACTTGGGATTTTCCCGCAATTTTCGAGGCCTTATGAAAGGGATCTTATATGTCGATCAACGCGAGTCAAACTGAGAAATTTGCGTTGGCATGACCCTTAAGTTAGTCTGTGCGATTGTTGATCATTGCTGCGAACAGGTCATGTCAGGAAGATCCAACAGAGAAAAAACTTGTATGCAAGCAGTTTGTCTATGCTCAATTCAAGGGTATTTGGAATAATACAGTGCTCAGCCCACTGATCCACAGTTTTCCAACATTAACATGCACTTATTCCTGATATCCCGTTGGGAGTACTAGTAAAGATTGACGAGACACTGTATGTCATGAACTTGTGGTGGTATCATTTTATCTGTACAATGAGTGCAGATGCCATATTCAGCAAGTATTAAATGATGATCTTAGTCGAACTGCAGGAAATCGAACAATGGTGGTTGAAGCTTGAGGACAACTCAGAACAGTGATACGTGATGCATGAGAGAGTCGGACAATGGCGATGGCCGACTGGAAGGAGAATTTTATACATCCTTAAACTTTTCGCCTCGGTCGGTCACCAATGTGGCGTTGATTGTCAAAACCTTTTTTAATCGGGAATCAGAAACTCCAGCTTGAAGCTCCTTTCACTTCGTAATCCCTTTGTTGAGATTGGACATCTGTCAGTGCTAGCGGGTGAAATAAGAATTTACTTGAGTCTGCTACATGCATACTGTTGTATTGCAGGATTTCTGTTTAATCACCTATGCAAGATTCCTTTGTTAAATCATGTTTGGATATTGGAGTGAAAAATAATTCCTCATTAGACCAAATCTGCAACGCGAAAAACGGCGGCCCCAAGAAAATAAACTAAAAGAACTACGAATAAAATATGGTAGGGCTAATTAAAAACAAAATGGAGCATCGCGGCAGTAGGGAGACCTAGTATCTTACTTATCTACGAATCAACACGCCTTCACCGTTGAATAATCCTCGCTGCAAATAGACAGTACTTAAACTCCTGAGTCTTCACTGTCAACCTCTGCTCTCTCATCACCAACTTCCCACGATAGCCTCACACTGAAAGTTGTTTAGCTTAAGGCTGGTGTTCGTGATTAGGAGGACGGGCTTTTTTTGTGCGTGACGTATGTACTTATTGAAGCTCCACTTGCAAAATTTTCGAGCGAGCCCACAAAAATTTGACTACGGTTTGATGAATAAAATGTGGGTCAAATTTCGCATTGCAGATTTGGTCTATTCTCGCAATGTCAAAATGAGCCCAAAAACTACCCAAAATACTTATTTTCAATTAAATCATCGGATTAGAAAATTCGAATCATGAAGTCTGATGTTAAACATCTCTAGTAATTACATCTTCATAGAGCTCTCTATGTCCACAGTAAGTATCTGTGCCCAATGCTAAGTACAAATTGGCAAGGTCCCTTTGAACACTTGAACATTGTTGATGTAAGGAATATGCTACTGCTCTATGAAATGTTCTTGGAACTGCGCTGATTGGGATTTAACATCACACACAAGTTCAGTAAATTAATCAGTCTATTCATTTCCAGCATAAGAGTACATATAATACATTATCAACATTAATACTATACAAGCCCGGTAACATAAGCACAACAAGTAAATATAATGAGCTCTTAATGAGAACAGGTTACGATTTCATATATATCTATTCACTGAATACCTACAGATTCAAATCGCCAGCAGCTAAGGTTTGTCCTGTCAACCAGACTTGAGTCTGGTCCATTCAGTAGGACATCAGCATTCCAGCTGTCTGTGATGACACACGGTACAGGCATGGAAATGGTGGAACTGGACTGCGGATCCGGCCATGTGGGGTAAACATGATTATTCCGGGGTTGATTCCAAGAAGCTATGGTTGGACACACATCATGTCTGTCACCACTTGAGATGAGAGTGTTGCAATGGATTGTGATTATGTTGTGTGAAATGGTGTTATGAGAGTTGTGATTACTGTATTGTTTCAATCAAGTGTTCAGTGGGTGTGATGCGTGATGCATTGACACCAACTGTTCACTTGTTCAATCATCAGCCCGAGGTGTGACACACTTACCAATATGGTTCATTTTTTTTGGCTTTTGGACCAATTTCGGGCATCTTTACATCTTTAATACCTACATAAGGCTTATTTGAAGTTATTTCCCATGCAAATATCTCTTAGTCTACCAAGCATGGCGCCACAGGCCAAGATTTTAATGTTAAAATTGATTTTGTTTATGGAAGGGTGTGTCACAGGGGTTCAGATCAGTCTGCGATGTGTGACAAACCATGAAAAATGAACAGTTCAGTTCGGCCTGTGATCCGTGACTGAACACTGGATTGAAACAATACAGTAGTATGTGATTGGTTGTGAGAATGAGCATTGATAGTATTGGTAGTGTCGTGAGAGTGGATATTATCAGTGTTATGGGAGTAATTTGTGATCGGATATGGTGAAACTGAATTATGGATGAGTTGTGGACTCTGCTGGTTGAGGAGATGAGGTGGATGTGAGTGAGCAGGTAAAGTATCAGTGGTAAAGGTACCTACTCTTGACTCTAAGCCTTCAGCATGGTTTGTCTGAAGGAATAACGTTAACAGATTCAGATTAATGAACAAGACATCGAATTGAAACCTACTGAAACTATATGTAGAGTGGTCTTCCCAAAATCCATCTGTATGTCACAACCCCGCACTGGATTATCCGATGACAGCCCCATATACGTTTGAGAACAATCCATGCATCCCACGGGATAAGAATTCTTCCTAAAATCTTCATAGTTCAATCTTTTAGAGCCATGGACTTGAGAGCCACAAATATGGTCCTCCCACACATTTGTGGTAACGTATTCGGTATCTGCAGGGCTTGTAGTAGAAGTGAAAGTCTCGATAGAGTATGTCGCATGTGGGTCTCAGAAACTTTGTTACTTATTTCGTCTTTCTAAAGTTAATTCTTTCAAGTCTGCACTTGTTTGTTCAAATCTAGATTTACTATCGTGCCTGCGTGTACTGGCCGACAAGTCATCTACATTACACAAGTCCTGACTCGACTTTTCTAATCTCTGGATTCCCATTGGCCAGGAGTCATATTCTGTCATGGTTCTGTCATACCGGAGCCCTAGACGGGTCTGCGGATAAATTAGTAGTATGCGCATCTCTGCGGTATACCCCTATCTCTAGTCATAGTGAGTCATATTCTATCAGACCCCTATACTTTTATCCTGATTAAATCAAATATGTGGAACTGTTTCTGGAAAAACAGCGCTCTGCCTCTCTGGATCTATCCTTTGTAAGGCACGCGATAATAAGCTGGATAACTGAGTGAAGGCTCTGCTATAAAAACAAAACCAAAACACCCAAAACACCAAGAAAACTTATGTATATGCACGTAATTTGATAGTGCAAGAGCTGGTTCTAGTGAGATAAAATCACTGTATAACTCTGTTGAAGTTCAAGTTTTGTACTTGACCGGTAGAACTTTTGGGGTTTGTATAGCTTTGGGGTTCAAGACTTGACACAAAAACACACACACAAGTTCACAGTATTGCAATTCACAAAGTCTTTTCAGACAAAAACACAAGTTTAAGGCTCAAGTGCCCACAATATCACAAGTCCAATCAATATAAGTGAAGACCACAGTTGTCAAGCACTATCACAAACAGACACAGACTAGATTTGGTTCAATATTCAAGACACACAACTTGTTATCAGAAAACACTTTATTATTACAACCACGTATTTTTCTGCTTATACTCCAGATGAGTGAACTTTGAAAATAAGAAGCTTTCTGTCTATTCGTCGGCAACAATCCTCTAGTAAGGTCACTACCAGTGTACTCGACGTACTTTGCTTGGGGCCGGTAGGGCCTCAAACCTACAGTATTTATACTACTTGTGGCTAAAACTGTACAGTACCAGATTTTGTTTATATGTCCGACAAAATGTATCTAAAATATTCGTATAAAACAAAAGAAATATTCAAGGGCTACTATATAAGTCAAGTCCTTCCATTAGGGTATCCAAAATATAGTATATCAACGTCTGGATCTATAGACCGATAGTCGCATCTATAGAGGTACGGTAGCCATATGCTTTTGTTGCAATGACTCAGCTCGTTCACTTGGGTATAGGGTTAGAGAGACGGCAGTACCTTTGTACTCCACGAGTACAGCACCGGTAGGTCGTTGGGTATAGGGTTTGTCTACACCTTTCGTTGACACTATTCTCAGCCTGTAGCTCGTCTGCCGGTCATCTATTCGAGATAGTACTGACGGTAGTCTCCCTCTAGTATAGTTCAAGAGGTCAACTTGTCAGAATTCTATCGATATATAGTTTGTACCACTTTTGTTCAGTTATAGTATACGAAAAACTCAACAGCCTGCTGCCGGTCATCGCAATACTAATAGTCGACATCAATTCGTCAATAACCAACCGGCAGATAGTCGAGAAGTCAACAATCTGAACATTCGTTAATTATCACGTCAGGTTTATACTCCATTTACTATAGATCGCCGATAGTTTCGGTAACCAAGTTGTACAGACGTGAATAGGGGCTTTGACGCGTTCGAAACTGTTCCCTTGAGTTGTACCAATAGTGCTAGAGTGTAATGACGGTAGTACCAAGTCTCGTTCGACTGGTAGTACATAAGTTTGGATGGAATATCATTACCGGCACTCAAATACATCAGTTATAATATTCAGAATAAACGGTTTCTCTATTCATGAACATTTCTCCTTATTATTTGAACGCGTTCTCTAGTTATTAACACTTTAACTAGCAGTTCGGGCTCACTCTAGTCCTTTATTCACCATTTCTGCCGCAAATTTCACTATTACGCTACAAAATAAGCCTTATTTGGGCGTTTTTGTAGGGCGTATCATCTCCCCCTAACTAAAAATCTTGACCGTCCCCGGTCAATGATATGCGGCATCTACCGGCAAGTCCATTAAACACAAAGTATCGGTTTCATTCTTTAGATTTCCAGTTTAGGCAACGGCGACTTCATGAAACTGCCTCGAGGCTTCATATTCATGTCTGTTATTCGGTTCGGTAAGCTACCGGGTCTCCATATTTGAAAATAAGCATGACATAACGCTCAATCAAGTATGTTCTCGGATTGTTTGAACCTTAACTCTGTCTCGGGTTCGTTATTTCCATTTTGGGAATTGATGCGACGCTACATGAGGCTTTGCCATCAATTCTCCGTTTTTCTTTCGTCTTTTCTGAACTTTAATAGTTCTCCTTTCGAGAGACTCAGGGCTTGAAACACCGGCAGACAGGGAACAGGTAGAGACCGGTAGGCCTATAAAGCCACCACGAAAATTTCTCTAAGTCCAACTTTTTCCCCTCTACACGCCACTCGCCACCAATGTCGTCTTCCCACGCCTCAACTGATCACTCCCTCCCTGGCCGTCTCATCAATGGTCACAGTCACGCCTTCTTCGACCAACTCAATGCCGTCCGACAATGCTACCGTGAAATGGTGTGCCGCCGAAACAACAAAAAGCCCGTGTCCGATGAAGAGCGGGACATCATCGAGTCACACCTGGGGTTTATAGTAAGTTTTTCTTTATTTCTCCCGCTTTTCTTCCTTTTTGGGACGGACTGACGGTTCTCTTTTTAGAGAAATTTTGATTATTCAGTCCGGCAGAATGCTGCCGACTTCCCTTCCTGGGCCTCTGAGGCTCGGGATTAGAGTGTAGCACGAATGGGCAAAACTTGTGAATGCTCGTGAGTACACCCGTGGGAAACTCGTGGGAAACTCGTACTCGTGAGTGCCACAGATTTATTTGAGTATTTCCACACGAGTACGAGTTTGGCCTTAGGAACAGATGAAAACTCGCACAAGTACTCGTGGGTACTCGTGGATATTCAGTGGAGTTTCACTACATATACAGGCAATAAAGGTAAAGTACTATATAAATATACACCTGTCACTAGATGTGAGACAAGAGACTCTGATCTACCACCAGTGACTACTGTTGTTTTCAGGCTTGTTTTGTTCCTATAAACAATGTTTATGGACCTACCAGTTGGGATCCC
Organism: Dendrothele bispora CBS 962.96; assembly: GCA_004369135.1. Classification (NCBI taxonomy): domain Eukaryota; kingdom Fungi; phylum Basidiomycota; class Agaricomycetes; order Agaricales; genus Dendrothele; species Dendrothele bispora. The sequence continues at coordinate 26,322 of ML179344.1, forward strand.
AATGTTCAAGCATTGGCAGTCAGTCAGGAAACACTTAAGGGTGCTGATGGTAGTGAGTAAAGTACTTTCTGACTTTCCTTTATTCACTGATTCATTTTCATGTATCAGTATAGACTGTAAATTAGCAGTTGAACATAAATTAGATTCCTGTATATTAGTATAGAAGTACATGTAGGTGGCCTATAATTTAAAACATTACTTAACTATCAATCTAAGGACTGCAAAATCTTACTGGCATCTTATTTGTGTACCCAGGAGTAACACATATGCCAACATGGAATCTCTCAAAGGAGATTCAGCTTACTTACTTATCTTATTTAAGTAGATTGCAAAATGAACCAGCTCTTGACTAAAAAGAGATTTCAGAGTAAGTAGGGTCAGTAATTGACTAGCAGCTCTCACTCAATTGGATCATTGATAGAAGATTAAATGTCATGTAATAAATTGAGCACTTTCTGTAATATACTTTCTGTAATATACTCACAAGTAACTCGTGAGTATTCTTGAGTACTCGTAAAACCAAAAAACTCGTGGACTCGTGAGTTTCTACTCGCGAGTGACGAGTTTATTGTCCCACGAGTTTGTGCAAATGCGAGTACAGGTGTTCTGGATGACTATACTTGCGAGTTTGACCACGAGTGACTCGCGAGTACAATCGTGCTTTTCTCTACTCGGGATATGTGTCTAAATGCGGCGATATCTGCATTTCCGCGTTCACATGACACACGCGCTCGGGCTGCGCGCCCTCATTTGGACCTGTCTTGGCTTCTGCTGTCGAGACGTCTACCGGGTGGCTGGGATCCTACAAGGGTCTTTCCAGCATTTGATCGTGTAAGCAATGTTTTCACCCGTTTGGTCTCTGAAATTTTATTCTCTTTTTAGGAAAATATCCCTTTATACGCTGACGAGGCCTCTGCGCCAAGTCATCCTGTGGCTGTGGCCGGCAGCAGCACTGCTGCCGTCTCAGCTTTCTTACGCGTGAGTAACATTTCCCCTTTCTAGCTTCGTTCTCATTTTCTGTTTTAGGACTCTACGCCTGAGCACGTGGACGAGACTGACGCGTCCAGTCACGTGTCTGCGAACATAGCCCCTGTCGATGCTGGAGACAGTGGTGCTACCGTCGAACCAGCACCTTCTACGGTGAGTAATACTTTTTCTGTCATCTCTTTTCTTTTATTTAGCCAGGTGCAGCCTCCTGCCGTACCTTCGGCTCCCTCAACACCTCCGACATCTCCCCAGAAGAGGGTGAGATTTTCGTCACCTGCCACTCCTCCGGCACCATCGGCAGGAGTTGAGTCTAGCGGCCATTCGGCTGCTATTCCAGCTCCGACTGATGCTCCTCTCCCTCGATTGGTCATCCGGATTCCGGCAAGACCTCGGCCTGTCCCGGAAGCTGTCTCTGGCCAACCAGAGGCTTCAACGTCGACTGCCGGTAGCTCTGCTCCGGCCATTCAAGCTCCTCGACCCGTTCGGCGATCCATGGCGACACTCGGTCCTCCTAGCTCTGAGGCTGGGCCTTCGTCTGCCGTCGTTGCTCCTCCCAGAGCAACTACAACTACCGGTTTGACTCGGGCAGAGGCTGTCGCCTCGATTTCAACTATCGAGCCAGTCAATTGGCGTCAAGGTCGAACTTTGGTTCCTTTGATCGCTGAAGACCTTTGTGAGACCGAAGTTCAATTTGACTTCGACAACTCCGACTTGTTGGTAAGGATTCTATCGGCTTTGCATTTTCTTACTAACTTCTCTTTTCTAGATGTTAACTCCGTCTCCGCCCAACTATGCGCCTGGGCTTACCTCTGCCGACATCATCAAGGCGGATCAAATGTCTTTGGACCCTCGGGCTTTCCTTCAACAATGGGTCCGAGACCACCGACACGATGCGGATCAAGCCGTAAGTCTATTTTATTTCTTCTTTTTCTTTTCTTAACCTTCTCGACATTAGGTTGTCGGGAGGGTTGACGAATATCTCCGTTCGTTCGAACGGTTTGATATTCGTAATTTTTCGAGGGCTCTGGGCGATTTTCTCGAAGATTGCGACATCGATGACCCAGAGCTCGATCTACAAGTATTTTCTTTTATTTCATCCTCTTTTTATTTCGGGAACTGACAATCTCTACTTATAGTACCCTTCGACTGACCCACCGGCAGCTCCTACTATCGACGCGACAGTTGAGACCATTATGCGTGGTCCAACCTCTCCGGTTTCTGCATCCGAGACCTCTGACAACGCCGGCAGGGACGACTCTCCGATGTCGATCGACGAATTCCCCGTGCGGATGTCTTTCGACAACTCGATGTATGCTGAAGACTCTGAAGACGATGTTCCGGCACCAGAAGAGGAGGTTACTCCACAACCTTCGATCGAGTTGCCTGCGCCGGCAGTCCAAGTACCGGAATCGACTGACTTGGACGTCGAAATCCCTCTAGTCGACTCTGAGGTACCGGCAGAGCCAGAGGCTAGTCCACAACCTGGACCTTCTGCTCCATCTACTACCGTTCAGGACGACGAAATCATCGACGAGTCTGGGTACGACTGGGGTAACTTGTCGCGCTATCAGCGCAAGCACCTTGAGTCTTACATTAAGTATATCTCTGTGAGTACCGTTCTTTTCCTTCATCTTTCCTTTAAGCTGACTACCTCCCTTATAGTGAACTTTATGCTGTATCACTAGTCGATAGCCGGGCTCTTTTGTATTTATATTGTATAACTTTTATAGCTTTATGATACCTTTCTTGTTAGATACCAAATTCTTGATAGAGTTATACAATTAAAGTCTCTTTCTCTTTTCTAACTTGTGTGAATAAGAAAACTCGAGTGAAATTCGTCTGCCGTAGAGGTAACTCTACGATTTCCTTTATTCGACTACCGGATGTAAGGTCTCATTGGCTATTTACCGGCCAACAAATGGATTTAGATCCATTCTAACCCTTGACCCATAAGATCTCGGTAGGTGGAGACTCATTTTTATGAGATCCCACAAAGATTGACGCAATTTCGTAAGTTTCTATTCAGAAATTGTGGCTTAAAATTTTTGAAAGCCACACCCTCTCCCCCTAACTAAAAAAAACATCGTCCCAATGTTTACAACAAAACAAAGAGACAACTTCACGTAGAGGTAAAGGGCATAGAGGTTCGAGTATAAAAGGCCTCCAGAATTGAAGAGTACGGTAGAACAAACGCTCTACCTCCTTTCTAACTCGCCTCTACATCTTATACAACTTTTCTCCATCGACATTATGTCTGCTACTACCGGTTCTACTGGTTTCAAGTCCAGCGAATGGCTCACCAAGCTTTCTGAAGCTAGAGAGCAAGTCGTTGCCATCTCCAACATGAAGAACGCTGGCCCGATTCTCGTCACTGCCGTTCAGGCTTTCGGAGACGCCTTGGTATGTAGAACATATTCATCGATTCATCTATACATACTAACCACTTTATCTTGTCTTAGTTCGAGCGCGTCGACTTCCACGAATTTCGCAAAGTCCCCGAATGTGTCGCAGCTTACCACGACCACGCGAAAACGCTCAACGGCATCGTCGACAAGTTCAACATTGACAAGAAGAAGTTGAACTGTCTCGAGAAGATCAACAACTTTTCTGAGTCTCTCCGCAAGGCTCAAGAAGAGTCCAAGAATCGCGGCAAAGGCAAACGTAAGGTAAGTTATATTGATACTTCTCATTTTAATGCTTCTCTACATATTTTCTATTTCAGCGCATCGTTTCTGCTCGAACGGTAGAAGATAGTGACTCTGAAATAGAGATCGTTACTGCTCCTACTACCGGTGATACCGATGTCACTGTAAGTCGATTTATTCGACCGTCTGTTACTGATTTATTCTCACAACTTGTATAGATGGCCGAACCTGGCCTTGCTGCGTCTGCACATGCTCCCAAGAACGTCAAGGACCTTCCCAAGATTTCTAAGGTTGGTTCCATTTTCATTCTTAGCCGGCAGTACCTGATTTCTCTTTTTCTAGAAAAATGCGGCTGCCGGTAAGGCAGGTGGCACCACTCGCACTATCGCTACTCGTGCTTCCACGGTATGTGTCCCTTATTCTTTTGTGGAAGGGGTCGATCCCTCTTCTCGAGAATTTATTAAGGCTGACTACTACCTTCGAAAGGCCGAGCAAGCCCAGCAAGAAGAGTACGCTCGCAAGAAGACTCGCATCTTCAATGGCTCTGTCAGTAACTTCAATCCACCCACGACCGGTAGGCAGATCTCATTATCGACTCCACTTTTATTTATTTGACTGATTTTTCTTACAGAGCCTATCGAGACTCCACAAGAGTTGGTTCAAAAGACCAACGTGGGCGTATTCATGGATTACAACCGTCTACCGGATGAATCTTTGAACGCGCTTCAAAACTACTTGCGTGCAGAGCTCCTTTCGGTTGCCCATCAGGTTCACTTCCTTACCAGCCACTACCGTTCTACTTATGACCACTTGGTCTCTGTTATTCAGACTAAGTTGGGCCGTACGGAAATTGAAGGTGGCACCTCTACCGTCAGTCAGGATCCAGCTCTCCAGGGTCTTGCCCCTTCTGCCTCTGTCGTAGCTACTCAGGTTGACTCTACTGTCGTAGATAACCAAGCGGCTATCGAAGTTGACAATAACACTGATGATGCCTAATTTCCATAAATAGTTTTACCGGCAGGGTAGATAGGTTCTAATGTACCCTCCACGTCATGTGAAATAAACTTTTGATTGGGTTTCCACCAGTTAATTATCCGTGAAAACTCCATTGAGCAAGTTATGAACTTTTCTATCAGATTTTCATTCACTCCATATGTTGACTATAGGCGAGATCTACCGGCTGACTACAAAGACTAAATTTTTCGTAATAAGCCTTTCCTAGTTGGTTTCGATCTGCCTACCGTCCTAGTATTGAAATCGTACCTCCTTTTTATGACGCAAACTGCTTGAGTTAAGCGAGACAGCCACTAAGAAAATATAGGCCTGTAGAACACAAGTCGACAGTCGATTTCTCGAGTATAAAAGCTACTGGGAAACCTACCGGCACTCTATCCCAACATGTCTTTTCCTTCCCCAGACCATCCTCACTTCTGCACAGAGCTTTGCACCCACATCTGCGTGTACCAGATCAGCGACTACCGTTATTCTCTCGGCAGTTCCACTCACATTCTCGCATTGCGTCGATCCAATACCGATAGTCTCTTGGGTACCAACAGATTCCCCAAGAAAAATCGTAACCCACGCACAATCCTTTTCAGGCTTTGGCGACAATGTACTCGTTCAGTCCCAGATGTGTAAGTCCCTTTTTATTCTCTGCACTTTTCGTAAGTCTGACCATGCAGTAGTGATTATCAACACAGGTCTCGCACTTAATTGCGACATAAATTCTGATCATTGCCAGGTACATTTCTTTTCTTCATCTTTTCTTTATTACTGACCGACTACCTCTCTATAGTTCACCGGCAGTCCTGTCGGACTTTTCGTACCAGTTCCATAGTAGATAGGATCAGGATGTACTTAATACCAATAGTTCTAATATGAACGACTTGTTACCTTTGAACTACCGGCGTTGTACGCTTTGAGTGATTAAGTTTTCTTCTTATGAGATCGAGTTTGTATGCCGGTACTGTCGTTTCCATTAGATTCTTCTACCGTATCACTATCAGGTGAAGCATATCTAATAGGCTCAGTACTCTCCACAATCTCATTGTCAGAATCATAGGTCGGCTTCTTAAGTTGTGGCATATTATCGAAGATGTAATCTTTACCGGGTGACCATGAATCGTCAGGATTCTCCGCCTCCGTTTCTTCGATCATCGATCGAAGCTGTTGCGGATCCAAATCTATTAATTCATGTATGTTCGCCGGTAGTTCAATAGGTTCATATCTCGCTTTGTGAGGTAGAACTCGAAAGGCTGCTACTTTTTCTCGTAGTACAGTACCGTCCATTTCAGCTAAAATGTAGGCACCACCTTTAGTTCGTCTAATCACAATCATAGGTCCAATATATCTAGGATACATTTTCCTATCGAGACTTTTCTCTATGCGAGTGTTCCTTACTTGAACTAACGTCCCTGGTTTAAAGTTCCAGTCTTTAATAACATGTCTATACTTTTTCTCGAAGCGTTTTAATTCAACTCTCTTTTGTTCATCAACTCTAGCAATCATGTCTTCAACATGTACACGATGTTTAGCAAGGGCTTGCACTCGATAACCGATCAGTTCTTCGGTAGAGAGAACTCTATCTGGCAGCTTAACTAACCATGTAGATTCAACAATATCGAACGGTAGAATAGGTTCGGCACCTAAGACAATAAAGTAAGGTGAACAACCTAAACCTTTTCTAGGTGTGACTCTATCGGCCCACAATACTGGCTTAAGAAACCAATACCATTTCGAAAGATCACCACCGGTAGCCTTAGTGATGTCAGGACTCGGCTCTGACTCACTTCGGCTCGACTCGGCAAAAAAGTCATTTAAATCGACTCGACTCCGACTCGAGTCAATTGGAGTCAATTGGAGTCGGTCGAAAATGGCTTCCTCAAGGAAGGAGGTAGTAAAAGTGCTACAAGTAAGTATAATAGCTTGTAACAAGTTGCTACAGTGAGCGAAGTTAATAAAAATAAGCACTTACCTTGGACAATGGCTGAAATGTGAAGTTTGGTCATGAGAAAGCCGTGAGAATCTGGTTATGACAGGGTCATACCGATCTCGAAAAATTTTCTAAATACATTTCCATCTACTTGCTTCAGCTTTAAATACCTTTTTGAAGTCATTAAGTATATTTTAAAGAGCACTGAACTGTTTTACCCTCAAAAATTCCAGTGAAATTCCAGTCTATTTCGAACAAAAATCACGCTCGACTCCAAATGACTCTGCCGACTTGAGTCACGAGTCAAGTCGTGACTCAAAAACCGGCTCGACTCGGCGACTAGCCGGAGCGGAGTCGAGTCGCGTGCAACACTAGGTAGCCTTTACTAACGCTTGTCTTATATCAAAATGGGCTCTCTCAATAGTGCCGTTAGCTTGAGAATTATATGACGAGATAGTAATACCTCGAATTCCATACTTTTCTTCAAGCCAGTTTAATACAGCTTTCATTTGAGGAGCATTATCGGTTACGACTTCTTCAGGAACGCCCCATCTACAGATAATATCTTCAAAGAACCATTCAGCAATTCCTCTAGTATTATCATGTCGAAGTGCACGCCCTTCCGACCATCTTGATAATGCACATCTACCGTGTACAACATTTTTACAACCATTACTAGCTGGTGAAACTTTAAAGACATCTACGTGAACCTTTTGAAATAAAGAAGGAGTATGCGTCAACGTTGGTGGTATTTTCGGCAGTCTAAGTTGCCTAGCTTGACAAGCTTCACAACTAGAAACAAACCATTCAACATCCTTTTCGATGTCTGGCCACCAAAATCGTTTGGATATTATTGCTTCTGTAGCATAGACACCCTTATGTCCAAGGTTATCGTGTGCAGAATGCAACATATACATCCTCTTTTCTTTAGGTACATAGAGAAGGTGTTGTCCTGGAATATCTCTATTCTTACGGTACAATCTCCCTTCTTCGTCAATAAAGAATTGTTTCGACCTCTTTTCAATTTTACGCCTACTCTTTGCAGTTAAACTTTTCAATAGACTGCCGGCAGGCTGAGTCAAATGATCCACTATTAATGGAATCATAGCGTCGTAGTCTTTTGCTTCTACCGGTCTATGCTTCTCACTATAGGGATGAGACTTTTCCCATTCATCAGAATTGGGAGGAGCTACATTCGTTTGAACGTATTGAGGCAGAATGTCTACCGGCAAACTATCAAAATCATTGTTGACCGATAGCCTGTATCCCATAAACTCTACCATTCTTTTTCTAGCTGTAGAATAGAGACGTTCTTCGTCTATAGCTTCCTGTATATCATTCTCAAAGTCATCTATACCTTGGGCTAAACTATTAAGATAGCCACCTCTATGATCAATAGACGTTTTGAAGTCTTCAAACTCGTAAGGCTCTTCAGTTTCTCCCTCCCCCATACTAAAATGTAAGGGAATACCATCATCCTCATCATCCATAAGGTCTTCTTCTTCAACCTTAGGCGGTTTCCGTTCTTTTTGAGAACAATCAGAGGGTGGTCTTCGAGATAATCCATCAGCCAATGTATGAGTTTTCCCTTCACATGTACTAGCTCAAATTGATACTTTCGTATATCTTCAATCCATCTGTTTATAGTAGCATTTGGGCCGCAACTAGGATTGTCGAGCATACCCTTAATATAGCTTGCATCAGTAAGTACTTTCAATTTTCTACAACCGTAAGTCATATAAAATGAGTCTTCAAGTGCTAACTTAAGACCATATAACTCTCTTTTTGGTTGTGAAAACCGTGCTTCCCTTTCATTCAATGTAATAGACCCAAAATAAATGTAATTCTTTTTCTTGGGATCTAATTCATCTTCTTGATAGAGATAGTAGCCTACCGCTATATAAGACGTGTCAACTGCTAATACAATTCCTTTCTCATCATCATAGTTTATAGCTTTTAATGGAGGGGCATTCGCAAGTGCTTCTTTGATTTGCTCAAAAGCCTTTTGTTGAATTTCACCCCATTCCCATGGTACATGACCTGTTAGTTTATTCAAAGGACTAGACATTTCTGCATAACCTTTGACAAACATTCGTAGTTGACCGGTAGTACCTAAGAAACTTCTAAGTTCAGAAAGATTCAATGGCACCCATAGAACCTATGGCATTTATATCTCAGTGGAGTAACCCCAGCTCTGAGGTTGCAATGTTGGCGGTATATTGCCCGGGGTTTCAAAGTGGCATATTCAACACCCACATTACAATCCGGGATGGAGGTACGATGGGGGAACCGGCAGCACCTCGGCATTCAGCATATTTAAAATGATAGCCATCCACATTACAATTTGGGACGGAGGTACCGGCAGCACCTCGGCATGTAGGCTGGAGCTTGTTTAAATAAAATTTCATAAAATTTCACACGTACCCCATTTCTTCTCTCGGAATAAATCTTGATTCGGTAATTTATTCACACGTGTATCAATTTTTTTGTCACGGTGAATTTTTCGCTGTTGCCACTTTAAATTTTCTCCTTTCGTTATGCATTCACGTGGTGCATTTTCGGCTGCTCAGTGCTGCCACTCGGCATTCAGGGTGAGCTTTTTCAAATCTCACGCGTGCCCCATTTTTTTCATGAGTGGCAAATGACCAAATATGGTATTAAATCTAACTGCCGGTGTTTCTACATGTTCCATATTCTGGCATCTTATGGTTAGTATGGGTGAATCTCAGTAATGCCAGTAACTTTTAAGCACAATTTACTGACTAATCATCATGTTATGTTGAGCGTGAAGTCGGCTTCAAAGTTCAGGGACATCCAAATCCAATGTCCGCTTTCTGTCAAATATGGTATTAAATCCGAGTGCCGGCGTCTCTATACGTTGACATCTTATGGGTTAGCATGGATGCTAGTAGCTTTCAAAAACCAATTTCGGATATATTTCCTTATTTGGGGGGTTGTCCTTTTTTCGAGTGTCTGTTCCACATTCTGACATCTTATGGTTAGCATGGGTGAATCTCAATAATGCGAGTAGCTTTCGACAGCGAGAGGAGGGATTTTTGGAGATATATTTCCTTATTTGGGGTCATCAATTTTTTGCCGGCAGTGTATTCCGAACGTCATTTTTTTGATCACGGTGAATTTCGGCTGTTGCCAGTACAGCACTCTTCTATATAGACTGACCCTACTGACTCAAATCACGGCTCAATGGTGTCGTTAATTGCCTTCATGAGAACTATTAGGGTCTTGTTTTCCAGGGTATTTTTCGTCTAATCATCTATTTCCAGCATGAACCCAGAAATATAGCAAAAATCATCTCTAATTACATGCTTTCCTCTGCTTGTCTCGCAGCTTCCGTAGATACATCCTGCTCATCGTCTTCATCCTCCAGTTCCATATAAATGGTTGGTAAGTTTGGGATACGATCAATAACCTTCCGGGCATGATCCATCAATGTCTCCCATCGTGTGCGGACATTTTTAGCAAATTCCACTTGATATGACACTTGCTGCCAAGCATATGCATCAATTCCTTCCGCCAACGTTGGTGAAACACCCCTTCCATTGGGTTCTGTTTGAACTACATGCATTCCTGGCTTACCGATCAGCCTATTTTGCCACCATTCCCCTTTGGATATCGCAAAATGTTGCATCCGTCGTAATTCCTCGGTCAATAGCAATACTTCCTCTTTCCAGCGCAACATCCTTGCTCTTGCCTTGCACCATTCTACTCGAACCGCTATTGAACCCTATGTCAATTGAAAATTCAAAACAGGAGAAAGCGACATACCATCTCGAAACTCCGGATCATCTTCGGATGGATTCGGAGTTGTATACCAAATCCAGGAAAGAATACGCTTAGACTCCCCTTGAACTCCGGCTATCGCACCCTCCTGCTCTAGGTAGTCGTCCTCATGAGCCTCACCTGGATCAATCCCAATCCTTTTTCGACGTTCCTCGCGTTCTGCTGCCTCTTCAGCTGACAGAGCACGTTCATTTAACCCCCTGACATCCTGATCTTTCAATTCCTGCAGCTCCTCCTCCCATTTCCCATGTCCAACAAGTCTCAATAACGCATCGCGTGACAATCGGTACCGGATCTTATACACATGAATGCGTATATCAATTTGACGAAGGACACCACCTGCTTTCCCATTTTGTACTTGACCAGTAACATTTCGTATTTTGTAACGGTTTGTAGTTGTTCTTGCTCGTAGGCCTTCGCGGACACCTTCTAGTGCATCTCGAGCTTCAGACTCTCGTAGTTGAGCTTCCACATCAGGCAGTCCAGTGACACAAGCTTTGTTTCGTGCCAAGAGCGTACCACACTCAGATGGAAGGAATAACTGAATCTTCTCCGGATGGACATGATCTGGTGCCTCAATATGTTTCATGTCGTCAGGGGAGAGTACAATATCTAGCCGAGGCATTAAGATAGCTTGTAGAGAACAAAATTGTTGAATGCGTTTGAGCAGCGATGAACGTCGTTTTTGCAGTTCAAGTTGCTGGGTAGGAGTAGGATACTTGTTTGTAGTTATGAACAGTTCACAACTTCTCCTGAGTCCAATATTAGCGCTCACCCATATTGATCAAAAATGACTTACTGCACCTCCTGAAGTTCAATACCCTGCACAATAAACCGCCACAAACTTGATGAATGAGTAACTTCCCCTTTTGCTAAGCGGTCGTGTTCTTCCTGTGCCAGCTTCAACTGCATCCGCTTAAAGAATTGATCCTCCTTCTCGCCTTCTTGTATCTCATATGGACAAGGCTGACTATGGTCCAAAACCCAAACCTTCACCATATCCTCCCACTTGTTCAGAACATCCCTACCGAATGATTTTTCGAGTCCAGCATTGAATTTCGAGAAGTCTTCATAATGCTCGTCAAATTCTTTGACAGCATTGATCAAACGTTTGCCGAGCACTTTGTCTTCAGAACACCAATCAGATCAATACCACACAGGAAAGGTAGAGCACGGACCGAGGTTTTGAATTGTACGGAAATTACACCAACCAAAAATGTCATCTATAGTTTGGGCTCGAGTTCCTGGACCCATTTCTTTTGTCTGTGCAGCAGCCTTGTTCCCTTGCGCCCAACCTTCCTCGATAACCTCTCCATGAGTTTGTCCACCACCAATGGCGTATTCAAAATTAAATGGGACATGGCAAGATAGCTGATGGGCTCACAGGTGAAATTTCGGAACCATGAATTTCACACCACTTTCCGTGAATCGGACTTTAATTGATGGATCAAGTTCCTCCATCCGCTTCCAAAAGTGAATACTCCACTGGCAAGCAATGTCGTATGAGACAACAATGCACAAATACTCCACGCCCTTCAGTGTACAGGAGAATAGAAAATCAATATTGCAATACCTTCAAAAGAAATTAGCGTGGCATGACTATGACAGTCAAATATGTAACCGCCTACCGTTCACCCTTTTGGAGATCTCCAAGTCCATTATGCCGCCAAACCCGATGACGACCACAACAAATCCCGCCTACACCACTCACACGTAGCCCTCGGACATTCTTGAGATTTGCCAAAAACATAGCCGCAAACCCAGAACAACTGCTTCGCTAAACGGAAGGAAATTCTCAGGAACCTGGCCAAACGTAATAAGTATTACTTACTTCTTCCTCTGATACATGCTTTGCTAGATGTTCTTTGTAGGGCTGACTAGGAACCATGTATGCCCATCCATCCCCTAATGTAGGACTTTGATACGAGTTGGAAACAATTTTGTTGCGCAAACGGAAATTTGCATCAATGGCTAAAAACAGTACATACAGAAACCTAAAATATGATGAATAGAAAGATCATTTGCTAGTGAATGAAACTCACGCTAATTCTGATGGTACGTCTCTCCAATCATCAGGTAAATTTAATCCCGGATGGGAACAGGCAGGACATAACAACACCAATTCCCCGGGAGCTGTTCCAACAATCCCTAAAGGGTCGTGTCCACGACCAGCTCGCTTGCACATTTTTAAATGTCGCCACTGAAACATTGAACGGAGAAATGCGCGATACCGGTCCTAAATAAATAAATCAATACATGAAATTCAACAGTCATAGGCTCGTTTTACCTTTGGTTTGCTTCTGGTCTTACTCTGTGTCATGATTTCGAGAGCTAGGTAGTAGTCATAGGCTGGAAGCTTGCCTGTACAGTTCATATGTTGAAACTGGCGAAGGCATGCGAATGTTACAGCAGTCTGGGGATTAAATGGGGTAGCCGGATACCATTGCGATCTCAACAACTGAGTCCGATGCTCAAGTATTGAGTTACAGCCACAGAAGTCCACATGCACATTGTGTATTCCATTAGTGTGGATTACAGTAAAATTTTGCACCCGATGCGGCAGCATACACTGCTGTCCAGTGGAATGACCAAGCTGAAGGACGAGTCCGAGACTTCTCAATGTGCGAGTCTCAAAATAGTTATTATTCCAAAACTGACAGAGATGAGCTTCCATTTCGTGTCTCAAAGTAAAAATCACATACCTCAACCCAGTGCAAGGGCATATTAGAGTGACTTTCTACTATGCAATTCCGACACTTCATTCCTGAGGTAAAGCAATCCTCATCGGCACAGCGATAGAGTGGATTCTCCGTTCCACACCCAGAACATTTATCCCCGAACCCTCTACGACCCTCTAACCGAAGCATTTCCAGTAAATATTCCTGACGGTGGGACATCCATGCAAGATTTGGATTATTCTGGATCGCAGTTAGAAAAATAATCTCTAGATAGCTCATGAGTCTTACTGAGCGTAGGCTAGATTTTTTGACCACCTGGATATGGCCTAAGTCGGGTGCCTGGGTGGAGCTTAATCGCTGCAGCTCTTCATCACTGTTTACAGCATTCCACCCATCATCCCAAAAAAAAGAATACCCCCCAGAGTCGTCTTCATATTGTCGTCCGCTCGTTGAGTCATAACCAGATGAGAATTCACCTTCACTTTGAGAATCATCCTCTGTATGAAGCCAAAAGTTTTAGAGTCATAAATTAACGTGGAGATCCTTCTCACCATCCAAAGAGTAGGAGACAAAGGCGCTCTCAGGAACAAATGTTTCCTCTTGAATTAGGCGGCGTTGGTCCTCCGATAATCTGAGAGTGGTTGAAGTGGCGGCTTCCTCTTCGTACCAGCCTTCTTCAAATTCTGAGCGAGCTCTCTTGCGGCCCATCTCGAAAGAGGAAAGAATGAATACTCCTTGTTCACTGACCACTCGGGTGTGTATTTAGGCGTAATGCTACTCAGATCTAACGAGGCTTTCCCAAAAAAAAAAATTCAGCCACACCGCAGCAAATAAATTGTTTGTCTTTAACCCTGGAAGCAAGGTAAAATTATGTAGGGATGTCACGTCGCCCAAAAGTCTTGGAGGTTGCCGAAATCAAAGTGTGCCACTTGATATGTATAGATACCGAGCAAAAAAATTCTAGAACTACTCTATTTATGCCGCCTATTGTTCTCCATCATCCTCATGTTCATCATCGGAAATGTTAATTACTACCGATGCTGGAGTCTGATCTACAGGCATGACATAAGGACTGTCATCTTCGGGAATCACGACCTCAAGATCACAATCAAAGAGTGGGTCGCTGACATCCCACAAGGAATTAGGAACGGCAGAGAGAATCTTGGGACGGTTGGTCACGTTGGAACCATAATATCGGCGTCGGTACTCATCCATAGCACCGTCGAATCGAGAATACTTGACTTGATAAGCACCGGAGACATTAAGAGTGAACGCCCCAATGATATCCCTAAAAAAGAAAACAGAGTCAGGGACTCCCCAGAGTTGTAAGTACGTGTGAATAACCGACATACCAATGTCTTTGGGGAAATACCCCGATCCTGGAGCCTCTAAAAACAGCATGAACCTTGACGTGGGCACCATGGGGCCATGCAGCCTCTAGAGTATTTGGATGAGGGACTGTTTTATAAGCGCGGTAAGTGATTGATGGTTGGATTGATGAGTGAGGAATGTTCAAAGCCCTCTCATTCAAACTCGGTAGGGACGTAAAAGGAGGAGGAGGAGTCAAGGGTGTTTGAGGGTGAGGAGGGTGGGGTGAGGGGTGGAGGAGGTGATGAAGCTGTTTGAAGAGCCTCACGACAGTCCGGACAGATATTCTCAGACTCCCCCTGTTCCGGTGTTGCTGGGGCCATAGATATCATTACAGCTACAAAAATGATTTACTTATACATATCAATAACACTAAGATTCACTTACTTTCTCCAGGGTGCAGAACAATGTGTCGAATGCGAACGGTAGGCATGATGAGGGTGGTGGATAAACAGGTTGAAATGTCTCGGACGCTCCCACATGCCACAAATTTTTATTCAACTTCCGATTCCCAAGCTTCGATGCCAGCCGTCTGGAAAAAAAACGTAAAACTCCGACTCGCCACCCTGAGGAATATCAGTATCGACTTTACTTGTACTTAATTCATCCCGACAGTGACTTTTATTACGATAAGAAATATGAAACAAGAACTGCGTGTTTGACTTCCTACGGGAATTGCTAATTATACCATCAGAAACTATGTATCTCTGTCTATCCAGTATGCAGCATCCTTGTCCTGGTAAATAAGTTTCCCTAACTTATAGCTTATCCCCAGTCTCCCTTCCATATTTGCCAGTTCTATATCCTCTAAATAGCTTATGACCCTAGAAATTCGTGTACGAATTCGTTCAGCCTCCCAAAATTTATCACCACACCCATACTTCTGGAGAACAGCATTACACAACGGGCCTGCATCATTGCTAAGCTTCTCAAATAGACTTTTGGCATTGTCGATAGGACTTTCTGATATTCCCGAGACATTTTGGTTAAGCCAATCCTGATATCGGAGACAGATTATCTCTAAGTAAGCTGATGGTGAGTAATCTGTGGCTCTATTCAGATGCATCTGAATATCTCGAATCGCGGAAAGAGAATCCCTGGGTGACAGATGTCAGTACTGCAATCAAAAAAGGATGCTAGAAACAACAGACAGCTGAGCTTCATTCGCATCCTTCTCTTTTTCGCTCTTCTTCCAAAATTGCTCTCTTCTTTTCTTCCGTTGTGTAGCTCTAAGTATTCCATAAGAATTGTAGTAGCAACACTGAACTATGAGCTTACGCAGCCTCTGCTTCGGCCTTTTGATTGAGCTTGTACTTTTCTCGTTTTTTTGATTTAATAACAGTGGCATTTCTAATGAAATTGAGATTTCGAATTCAAGACAGAAAAAAATAAAATTTCACCGTTCATAGTACCGTAAACTCTTGGAACAACTAGCCAAGAGCTGTTGCTCTTTTGTTTTGTGAATTTTGCGACGCGGCATAATGGTAGTTTGAAAACAAACTATAACGGTAATACACATGTCAGTACCAAATATCCCAATTCTCCTCACCTTTTCAATTTTGTTCATTCTTTGCCAGTATACTGCGTATAGTATGTACATACTGTATGTGAAGTATGAAGGTCCCATTTTTACATGTACAACCTCGAGACACATTTTGAGGTTTACCGCTATGAATTCTTGCTTATGAGCTTTGCCCTTAGTTTTGAATCTGAACTGTAAATGGGACCACACGAAGTTCCAAAATTGCAACGATTCCTTCCAGATGTATACTCATATTCTATGTAGGCAAGTTGCTATGTATTGTAACCAGTAATCGCAACTTTGGGATTGAGAAGGAATCTTTGATCACATGATGCAGGAGGGTATTATTCAGGGGTTCAGCATTCTGTTGCCTGGTAGAGACGGAAATAGAACACTAACTGAACCCTAGAGTTACCAGTGTTCATAAATGAGGCAAAATTTTTGAAATAATGCACACGGAGACTCTAATCACTCGGAAGGGGAGATGGTTTGGATAGACTCAGAGTCGGAAATCGCACTGGCTTCAGGACTTGTTTCCAGATGGGTTTAAAATTTCAATATATATAGATATCACATTTAAATCGAACAGTCCGAGATGTAAATCAAGCCCCTACCTAGCTACTTTACACACTGATTCTGCCCTGACGAATTTGGGGAGTGTATAATCATTGGCTGTTCCATTTGAAACATTGGAAATCATAGTACGAAAGAATTGAAATCAGGTCATATTGTAGGGGTGAACCGAACAGTCCGAGATGAAGATCAAGCCCCTACTTTACACACTGGAGATATCAAGTGTCTCAGATTTTGCCCTGACGAGTTTTGGGAGTGTATGGGCCTACACACTTAGTACATTTGAAGTGGATTCAAAAACCAAGTAGGAGGTTTAGCACATAATTTTCGAAATCCTAAGTCCTAGCCAAAAAAGTTTATGGAAGACCTAGAAGAAAGTAAAAGTCAGAAGATGTTATGTTACTACTAACTCTAGCCATCCCTGTGTCGACACAGATAGTTGCAACTCGGAAAGCATAGAATAAATGTGTGACAAACCACCAACATTTTTTGTCTCACGTCTACCCTTTAAATGAATCTGTCTGGACTTTGTTTAGACCTGTCTTCCTGAACTCATCCTGTGCTTGACCTCGTTCAACGTTGAAACACCTCCCTCTGAATCCCTCATGACAAAAGCAAAACCTCCCGGTGAAAAGAAACGTCCTGGCCGCAAGCCTTGGTACTACGACCCAGACAAAGCCAGGGAGAATTGGCTTCGTGAACAAATCCCTGAACGTGACAAGTGCAAAACGTCCGGGACTATAACTCAGTTTTACACATCAACAAGCACTCGATTTCTTTTAAAGTTTGGAGAAGCCGGTATTACTGGAAGTGGAGGTAGGCTTACAGATATTGCATTCATGGTTTTGAAGACATTAACGGAATCACCAGCCACCCAAGACAATACGCAATCTTCTTCCGTGTCTGGTGATACCAGTGGCACCGGTACCTACTCTAGTGTGGGAGCTGGACTAACTCAACATCCTCCGGCTGCATCTTCCGACATGAGTTATCATGAATCCGTCGACACCGCTTCTAGTACCGAAGCTTCTGGAGTTCTAGTCAGCGATGCTGGGACTCAGGACCCAAGTTTTGGGGCTACGACTCCCGTTTCCGGTGCTACTGATCCTGCTTCTGGTGGCAATCACCCTGGCTCTTCTTTGGATAACCGCTCAGAGGTTGAACAAGACGGCGTGGAAGGAAAACAGTCATCAGGAGAGCCGAGGGATGAAGGTCTCGACTCAGTCAGCCTTGCAGAAGCGGCAAAACACTTAGGGTGGAGAGATTTATCGTCAGAAGAGTTCGACAAGAAGAAGAAGTTGTTTACAAAGCTTCGAAAAGTAAGCCTGATCTACTTCGCACCTGATCTACTTCACAAATTTTCGTTTATGCTAACTCGTACCTCTAGAATATTACCGTCTTTTACCAAAGTGAACGCCGCACAGTTTCCAACACAAACGACGTCCTTGATTCAGTTTTGTCTAAGACAAAGAAAAAAGCACCAAAACCCCAACGAACCGATCCCGTTCTGGTATTCCAGAGCATTCATTATCATGACATGGTCAAGGAGACAGCGGACAGAGAGTGGAATACAGCGGTGCAAGAGTATCAGCAGTGGAAGGACTCTGGAGACGATTCCGATGAACGCAAACCGCCTCAGCGGGTCAATATCAACTACCTTACGTCAAAGAAAATTTTCAAAGCTCAGACCAATGACTTTAAGGGCGACATCGCGAAAGCTGCGGACAGCCGGTTTGAAGAAGCTATGCAAGAATGGGAAGAGAAACAGAAGGATCCAGTGAAAGGAGAGAAAACTCGAGAGGAGAGAGCGGAGTAAGTGGTCAATGCTAAGTTGTGATTTTAACCTACTGAATATCAGTGCATCAAAGAGCACTCAAAAAATGGGGCAGCGCTGTCTCCAAATTCACAGCTGCACTGGCAGACGACCTCCAAGTAGCAGCTTTCACAGCCTTCGTTGGTGAAGACCCCAATGTTAAAGGAAAAGTCCGAGTCTGGTGGTACGTATTGCTCAAATTTCAGTCTTGCGACTCGTTTTTTTAAACGCTATATGCTCAGGGTTCATCACGGTGCAATTCAAAGTGGCTTGAAATGGACAGCATTTGATCGACCAGCCTATCTTACAACGGAGGCGTCTTTTCTTAAGTTTGGTCAGACCATGTTAGGTGGGTGTGGTGTAGCGCTTTCTTTTTTTATTCAACTTAATTGTTAATAGATCAGCGAAATTCTGGCAGTAATAATACTCCATTCTCATCTACTGGTGTTTCCCCAAATCAATCTCAAGTCTTGCCACGAGAACGACCAGGTCCCGGGAAGAACTCCAGCAGGATGAACCCAAAGCTCCAAAAGAACGACAAATCAACTACCACTAATGTTCACAAGCCCGTCACCCTGAATGAATCGGTGGATGTCGCTCCAGTTGCCGATTCTCTTACTGTGCCTCCTGGCACCCCATCTCAAAACAATTCTGCAGTTGATTCTGGTGTTACCGCTCCTACAACCATCTCTTCCACTCCTGCCTCTGATTGCGCCTCATCTCAAAACAATTCTTCTGTATAGGGGTCCAAAATTCCACGGAATACCTGGGTCTTTAGTAGATTCTCTCGGTCGAGACCTCGATAGGAGATTTAAATAACTTTAAACTCTACCAAACCTGGACAAAGTAACTTAAAATATTCTGGAGTGTAACGAAAATGAATGTGTCTGACTTTAAACTGTGTAAGTGGAATTTTAGTATCGTCCTTCTTTTCCTCATAAAGAATTGAAACTGTGACAGTGCGGTCACTCCTCGTTAAACCATACGAACGTCTTCGCAAGTATACTTTAGCTCAGTATTTGGTACCTTATGACGCAGACTTAGTCTGTCCCAGTATTTGCTATTTATGCGTTGTAGAAGTTCTCGCCGTCGATTTCTTTGATGTTTCTAGTTCTAACACTATGTGCATCCTCCCTTTCAATCTTTCTTTAAACAGCTCAGGGACAAAATTCCTTAGTAAATTTGTCTTCTCGTGCACTGGATTGCCCTGAATCTTTTAAGAACTACTTCTTACACTCTTACACTTTGCATTGTTCTTCGGAGTGCTCACTTCTCTTAATTCAAGCCTGCTCTAGCCTTGGAATAACGTTAAGTTTGAATCTTACCCTTAGCTCTTTAGCTAAGATCTGAACTAAACTGAGATCTCAACTAAACCTGTGATTTTATTCCCAATGGAGGTCTGGCTCCTGCCAGAAATAAAATCACACCCCCTTTATGAAGCGATTAGTTATGGCATCTAAAAAGCGCTAAATAATAATTTAGGACTTACAGATATCATAATCACTATTCTTTATCTCCTGATATCACTCAGGGCCTGACTATCAGTTCTCCTTATTAACATAATTCAGTTATGTATAATTCAGGTCTGAACAAGGTGTTCCTTTTAGCATAGGTCTCTACTATCTTCACTGATGTACTGATACCATCTAATTAACTAAATAGATCAATACTCTTAGATACGATTCGTAAAGTCGAACCTGGAACGGTTCATTTTGTCTTACTCAGGAGGTCTGGATCCCCTTCACCGACTAGTGGTGACACCGATTATATTTATATTAATACAGGACTAGGTTCCCTTATCTTAATTGAGGTCTGATTTTAATAGAAGCTCAGGTCTGATTTCAGTTCAGATTTCAGATTTAGATTAACCTTAGATCTCGCTACTAGCCAACGCTGCTAGCGCACGGAATGTCTTTTGTCTAGGTCTCTCCGCCTCGTTGCAAAGATCTTTGATCAAGGTGAATAAACTAAATTAGTCCTTATTTTATATCCTCAGGCTATCTGGCCACTGAGCGATACTGATCTAAATCCCCATACTGCTTTATGCCCGCGTATGATGTTTAAATATGCGTCCGGTCGGTGTCGTCGATACAAGCCGTTGTCGGGCCGTAATAAAATCTACTTAGTTGTTAATATGCCGCACTGACAATAATAAACATGTATAAAAAAAACTTTACCAACAAGAGTCGCACCGAGGAATCATAATAAACATGTATAAAAAAAGGAACAGGGGAAATCCTAGGTAAAAGCGGGGACTATGAATTGTGTACTCACAGAAACCAGTATCTAACTACAATTATATCGTACTGGTTACGACAAACTGCTTAGTGACCTCAGTGATGGATATGGTGCATTCAAGACCAAATCCGCGGAAGTCTGTTGTCTGGTTTTATTGCGTGAGAAACCGACCTCTGCGAGGGTGGTATGTATGTCGGGTATAGATAAGTTAGGTTCGAAACAGTTGTTGACAGCGGGGTACAGGTGAAAAACGTCACTCTATGGTGAACTTAGATACAAATAACTAATTCTTTTACCCAGTAGTAAAAACGCACCGTATACTCCGAGAACTATAGTGTCTTCCTCTATTCTAATGTTCCCTGACCAATGATTATACGGTTTACCCCGATCACATTATCTTTTATTCACAGACAACCGTTACGTCCAAATCAACTCAAACGCACGTCGGAGTCGTCCAGTTAAACACAAAACGTGGTTGGACTTCAAACCGGTCAGGTCACTCATTACGATCGAATGGAAACCAGTAAAGTGTAGAAAGGCAGACGGAGTTATAAGTGTGAAAGGATGACAGGTATGAGGGTATGTTGTGAGTCTGGAGTGGGGCTTCTTTTGTCTCTTAAAAAACTTCTGCCGTACCTGGTTAGTTCGAGAACGTGTACATCCCGGAATCCTACAGCTGAAAACGCGTCCACGGTAACGCATGTAAAGTAGTAAAGAGGTTAACCATAGGTAAGGTATAAGTAGATGGAGATATGATAGGTTTGCTCGCTTTATGGACATTTATGCGATTGGTGGCCCCCTTTTATGTCTTAAAACGTTGGAGTATAACCTTACATAAAAAGCCGATTAAACAAGGGTCCGGTAATCACACGGGAATATCCCGCTAAGACCCACTGGACCCTTACTTAATCGGCTTTTGAGTTTGGACATGTGTCTTATAAACTTGCATCTATACAAATTTGTCAATTGATCATGAGATTGTATAGCTGCAAGTTTATGTCCGAGCACAAATTGTCCAAACTCATAAAGTCGATTAAACAAGGGTCCGGTGGTCACACGGGAATATCCCGCTAATACCTTCCGGACCCTTACTTAGTCGGCTCTTTGAGTTTGGGTATGTACTCGGCTCTATAAACTTGCATCTATACAATTGATCATGACAAGTTGATCATGACATGGTATAGATGCAAGGTTATAATGTCCACTCAAAGAACAAGGGTCCGATGATCACGGGAATACCCCGCTAATACCCACCGGACCCTTACTTAATCGGCTTTTTGAGTTTGGACATTGATTTGCGTTGGTCCTATAAACCTGTATCTATACAATGTCATGATGTCATGATCAATTTTTCAATTGATCATGACATTGTATGACAAATTGATCATGACATAGGTGGCTTCTATAACAAACAAAGCTGACGTCTTTAGGTAAATAGATGCAATTACTTTAGTTAGGGACGTTATGTAAAGAGAAAGGTTATGATGACCGAAAGAGGAGACGCACACTTTATTTGTGTTGGTGGTCACGGCGCTCCTTAGAGACCTTCAACTGTCGACGTGACTATAATTGGCCTAGCTACGAGGCCGTCAGTCGTGCCTTTAGGCGAACTAAGGAGACAAAACGTTGATGTTAAATGCAACAGGATCATCTATTAGTATTCAGAGTCAAAGGTCGTGTATGAATACATGAAAGATTTACTACTAACACAAAAGACGATGGTCTCTCGAGCAACCTTTCTCAGTAACTTTGCCGTAAGTTAGTAACAACGTAGTGGTACATCTAGACGAGTTACAACTAACAAGTGTACATTACTAGGAAGATAATATGTCTATTTCATTGAAATTGCAAATCGAAAACCAAATGGATTTGCCGTACGGAGTAGTCTCTCCGTTTAATCTCGACTAACATATGGATGACATAACTTCAGATGAATACCTGTTTCGTGTTACTCTAAAAACACTCTCATGGTGAAATATCCAGTATAGAGATACCTGACTTAGGCAGTAAGGTTTTCCTACTCTCACACCCGTTTACCCCCATATAAAGCTCTCATAAACATACTACTCTTTGTTGTCCGTAGCATCCGATGATACGCACCGTAACACCGGCCCACATCTGGGAATGGAAAGAGGAACCTCTTCTGGTCTACCAGATCAAATTGAAGGAGGAACCTCATCAAAGTATGTTACCGCCTTAAAAAAGTCTGTACTACGAATAGATATATAGGAACCTCTTCTGGTTCATCAAATTATATGGTCGCCTTAAAAAAAGTCTGTACTACGATTAAATATATACTATGATCCCACATAATCCTTGTGCAGTCTTTCAGCATCGGCTGTGAAAGACTGCGTCGAGTAACCAACAAGTGTGTCTTCGTTTCGAAAGATTGCTCAACGATTATGTGGGATGAGGAATGATTCAATGAATAGGGATGCACAACTTGAGATATTCAAGAGTAAACAAAAATAGAGTCATATGTTATTTTTGTCACGTTCTGTACTTGATATAATGAACAACCGGAAGGCTGCTCATCAGAATGGTCCGTCAAAACGGCGTCAAAGGAACCGTCTCCGACTGGACCAAGAGTAGAAGAACCACAACAGTCCGAGGTACAAGGGTTGTAGGCTGAACGCAAAAAAGCCTCCACACTGTGGTTTACGTTAGTGAGACCGGTTTCAGAGCAGGTGAAGGAATTGATCTTCATCGGTAACTCGCTCAACTAACGCAACCTATAGTAGATCGAGCTGTAAGGGAAGAGATGGGTTCTAGGTTTCATTCTGGGTTTAGTTGCTTCTTTACTTGAATTTTTCGGTAAAGAGGGTCTCTGAGCCAGGTCTCCCCGGTACAGTGAGAACAACGATAGTAGGGGAAGTAGGTGACCGTTGTGTAGTAGGGTGGTGAAAGAGTAGAGAAAGTCGCGAGCGAGGGATAGCAGTGATCTGGGTGATTAGTGGTACTAACGGCCAGCAGGGTGAAAGTTGGTGAAGAAGTGGTAGAACTTAAGGAAGAAGCTATTTTAGAGGGGTAAAAGTAAACATATGGTTTTTATAGGAAGTACAAGCTATTTTTGGAGGTTCTCTCTGTCCTCTAGACAGTAGGTCCAGAGCAGAAAGGTCCCAAGGTTGAGAAAGAGGGTCTACTGGGTGCGTAAGTCATCTAGGCCGGTCTTTGCTCAGAGGAATAGGCCTACACAGGTGTCCCAACCATTGTTCAGAAGCCAACTAGATGATAGTAGGCTAGGACTCTCGGGACTCTCGCTGGAAGCCTAACTAGAGATAATGATGGGCCACGTCCCTGTCCCCACCCACCACATTATCACCCTAGTCTCTGTCCCCATCGGCGACATTATCACCCTAGCTCTCGTCTCCGTCCTCACCTTCTCCACCAACATCCATGCGGTCGCGATGGTGGTCTTAGTTGC
>ML179344.1:69831-84797 GCA_004369135.1 Dendrothele bispora CBS 962.96
AGAATTGAAGCCGTACGATGAGGGCCTGCTGGGAAATTAGAACTGGTCTCCTCAGGCTCAAGTTGTCGCTTTCATGGACTGAAGAGTACTATTCCCCTGCAGCCACAATTGGTGAGAATATCTGAATTGCCGTGAGAAACTTCCAACAAAGCGCTTCCGAGTCAGCGGCTGATCCACTTGACCTCCGACTTTGTGCACAATTGTACACATTTCAACGCGAATCGTGAGGCTGAGGCGTTGTAGGTCAGCTTCGAGTCTTAGCACAAGTATACAGGTGAGCCGTGTCTTTCGGAATTACGTATACATAATGTCAACACACCAATGATGAAAACAGTCATTGAATATACAGCGTAAGAAACGCCCGTCAAGTTGAATTTATCGTATCCGAACCACCGCTCAAAGGTATAGAAATGTCTACTTTCCCTGAAGAGTCAATTCGAAACCTCTTGAAATGACTAGGAGCCGATTTTGACAATGATATACGTATCCTTAGTACGTATCCAGTTCAACACCATCATTGATTTTGTCGTTTGGTGACAACCAAATGTCTTGGCCAGTGGCAAAAGCACTCTATTCCGTGGCTCTCAATTGCGACGAGTCGCATCGAAGGTGAAGTTGGCTTTTTCTATAGTCCCCCAGTCGTTCGTAAGTCACCTTCAGTCATTTGTTGACCACATACTTTGTTCGACTAAAGAGAACGTTAACATCGTCGGTTTGACTACCCATATGTTGGTCGTGTGCTGATTTTGACTTTGATTTGTCTCTTACAGCAACCGTAGTGATAAAGTCTCTAGTTGGCGTCCCTGATTGCCTACCAGCAAGTCGAATTGAACCACTGAAATGTAATTCGCTTTTATGTCCCAGCAACTAGATGAACCGTAGGTTCTGCACACGAACTAACCGGATGTTATCCATCCCTCTCGTTTGGGTATGTTTGCGAGGGTCAAAAAGATAGATTGACTTCCAAAAACTGGGGGCTGTTATCAAGGACCCCACCAGTCTCCGAAGGGTTTCTTGATCACGACAAAAAACAAAGTTGGATCTGCTCACCAGGCGATCCTTTATCAATCAATAGCGCCCAACGTCCATGTCAATTTTTTGACATGCGAATGTATTCGCCACTATATAAAATCGTGGAGTGTATTAGGGTACTTATTAGGAAGTGTTACAACACCCTACCTTTCTTTTTGTACTCTCTGAACCCTACCATCCTTCGCTAATTCTTCTTCCTTTCTTCTTCCATTCCTTTCCCTAATACTCCTTCAAAATGCTCAGCACTACTTCACTAACGCTGGGACAAATCACATTCATTATTCGTGCTATTATCCAACTCCTTGGCCATGGTGGCCTCTTCCTCATCGGAATCATCGTTCTCGCAAGCGTACCTCGCGTTGCATCACTCAAAACTCATGACGTGGTCAATCGGGCAGTAGGAAAATCTACTTTCACCAAGTCATCTCTCTTGTGGACTCTTGCCTCCTTCCGAGGAAAAGCAGGAGATCCAAGTCGACCGACGAAGTTAGTCACAAGCATTCTGTTGCTCACACTCTACAGTGGGTTTGTCGCGTTGAGCGATCTCGGATTTCTGGGGCTTCGTGCTTGTGAACTACCCGGACCGACTATGTTTGATCGGCCGTCCTCTATTAATTCAACGGAACAAGCACAAAACGCTATAGAAAATGCGACTGTCGCTGGTGCAGCTCTTGAAGGGATCAACGTGTACCGGTGAGTACTTGCAACTACTACCAATCAAGAATTCTGTTCTCTGAACGATAACCTTTTTTTTTCAAGATGCAATTCCGCACAACTCACCAACCTCGCCGACACTACACAAAGTCTTTGTTCGTCTTGGGAAAATTCTACCTACGCGAACGCCACCTTCTTCAGTGCCCTGAACTCTACCGATTCGGATGTTCTCATGCCTCGTGGACTGCGCCATTTAGATCATGGACGATCGGACGTTGTTCGATCTGAACACCTATCACATCGGACCGTCTTCCCAATGCGTCGAGACAGCCACCATTCGAAACGGGATCGCTGTGTTTCCGGATGAAATGGGTGTTGTAGCGATATTTCGGTGTTCCTTCTCTTTCTCCGCTTCGTAGTCTAAAGCTCGACAACGTAATGGCTCTCGAGATCGAAATGGGATGTTTATTTACCGGGGTCTTTTCGATAGAGGATCTTGACAGTATTACGAGTAAGACTCCTCGACAAGACGTGTTTGATATGAACACGACATGGGCAGATCATTACTTTGGACCGGATTCATGAAGAGCATACTTACCCAGGCTGCAGAGGATATTCGAGCCTTGTATCGACCATTGTTTAATGATTCTACGCTCAATCCAGGGCTGGTTGTTCAATAATGACGGGAATGAAACTGGAGCTGCTCTGGATTCCACAGCAAACGTTGCCTATACCTCCCCTTCTCCATTGGACTTCGAAGCTTTCGACCCGGTGATGGAAAATTGTACCAGTAAACTTCGTGAACGACTGAACTTGACGGAATGGTCTGACATCGATTCCGTGGATACGTGCAACCTCTTGGGATTGGGTGGAACGGTGCTTCCAGAGATAACTCTGTCGACAATGGGTATTCTAGGATGATGTGTGCGACTGCTACCCAGATCAACATGGTTTCAGCGACGATCTTGACAGACTCTAACGGAGCCATCTCTTTCAGCTATTCAGGGATTCCTAGTGACCTTTACCATACCAGAGCAGAATACTTTGATGCCGTTGTGGATGGAAACGACACATCTTTCGTTCCGTTCGATGGCTATGACAGGTTCACTCTCCGTCCCAATTCTGCTAGTGGAAAGACATCCCATTTCATCACACAGGCTGGCGATAGGCTCTAACATCCGAGCCACTGGGATAGGTAGCGGGGGCGGTGGTGCCATGTTGATGGCTGGGAGCGTAATGATTGATCAGGGCGGCAACATTCAGAATAGCCCATTGTCATTCCTCGCTGAAGGGAAAAACCCCATCGACTTCAGAAATGGCAGCTTAGTGGCAAAATGGGGAGGTCAAGTCGGAGCTTCCCATATCTTAGAAAGCTTGGCATACAATGGATGGGCTGCGATTAGTAGTCCTGAAATGATGATCAACAGTACTGGTGGAACTATCGGGACGTGTTATGATACGCCATACTTTGCTGGCTTCATACCGCTCTTGATCGCTGCTGTTTTTGTCGTGCTGTGGACCTTCTGTCTACTTGTTACTTTTCATTTGACCGGATCGAAAGATGTGGAGTATTTGTATGGTGGATTGACGCCGTTCTGGGGTGTAGTGTCACCTCATACGAATGCAGAGGATACTTTATTGAGTTGGCAAAACAAGCCCGAGACGCATTTGGAGGTGGTTCAACAGGGTCAACCGCTATTGAGTGGAGATGGTACTGCAGCAAGATATGTTCGGTCGGGGTCAAGCTTCTTCTGAAATTGTTCAGCTTTATCTGTCGTGTAATTTTTAATCGTTACTAGTACTCTTTGGAGTACTTTCCAGTCTGTTTAATCTTGAAAATCGAATTATTCTATGTATTAGCGCAGTCGCCTTAGTTAGTAGTTCTACTGAGAATAGCAGGCCGTCCACCTGGCAAAGGTCTTGAAGTTGATACCGATGAAGTAGGACGTCGCAATAACGAGGCCTAGACCAAGCCCAACTGTTACCGGGCCGAACCAAGAATGCCAGAGACTTCTGATCCAAACAAGACCACATCGGCAACGGGCTCGGGCAAAAAGTTTACGGTCATCCCAGATCGACCCACAATCGCTCCTCACTCCGACTCCTCAGGCTCGTCGAACCTCCTGTACTCGTGATCAGAACTCTATTTATTGCGTACCACCCCTCTCGATCCTCTGCATTTCTCAGACTTAACATCATCCATGGTTGACGTTGAATACTCTCCAGGTTCGATGAGACCCTGCGGCCCCCCAGCAAAGACGCTTATTCCCAATGCATTACACCCTCGGAAGATATTGCATTGTGATCATTGTGCGTCATGTTCCAAGCAAAAAAATCAACTATGACCCATTGTCCTATTATTTCTTCGATGCATTGCGGGTTGATGTCGTTGCCTCGGCGTCATCTATATTCGTCTTGTTGTCTCTGCCACGTATAAAAAGTCTGTCTGTTTCTAGTTCGATTTCAGCAGAACGAGTAACCTCACTCAGCTTCCAAGTCAATTCTCAATAACTTCTCACTCTACAAACGAAATTCAACATGTCCTCTAACCAATTCTCTGTGGGTTGCGCTACTCATCTTCTCTGGTGTAAGAAGCTGACTCTGCATCCGCTGTTTCTAGGTCGGTGACCGCGTCGAGTACCAAGGTATCGGTGGCGGCAATGTCGAAAACTCGACTACTCACGGTGAAGTCACTGGTATTGTCCAAAGCAAGCAAGAAGCGAACGAGGCCGGTGTTCAGGCTAACGTAAGTCCTTTTCTTCTTTGCTTTGTACGACTCTTTGACGATCCTCGCTATGTGATCCGCAACGACAACGTATGTACATGACTTTGTGACACCGCGCATTCATTCTGACGTTGAACGGTTTGGTTTTACTAGACTGGCAAAGAGACTGCCTACAAGCCTCAGAACATCAAGGGTGTCGAGGGAAGGGACTAAGCGGAACAATGTTCCTCGGTCTTTCGTAGACGATAGGTCAACAGACATTTTTCGTGAATTGGCAGATTTTGAATCGAAGAAAGAAAGATATCTGTATTATAATATTTTCTTTTGCTTATATATACTTTGTCAGTACTCTTATTGAAACGATTTTCTACTTTATTTTGTTGTTCAATTCAACTCAAGTTCAGTGCGATTCATATACGGTGCATCACTATCTATGGCGCGCGAAACGGGATGTATTTGTGAATTCTGTATATCATTGTTCTAGGCAAGACCCCAGCTAGTTGGAGCGGTGATTAGTGAAATCCCATCCATGTGCCTCGTCGAATTTGACCAAAAGAACACTGGGTGCAAATTCGTGTAATTCCAAGGAATTACAGAAACATTACAGTGGAATTATGCTAGGAATTACTGTAAAATTTGGAATTACAGTGGAAATACAATAATTTCATTGTAATTCCTAAAATAAATCCTCTGTAATTCTTCTGTAATTCCAAGGAATTACACAAAATTGTTCCCAGTGGAAGAAACAAAAAGAAAAAAGTGGCACCAATCGGTATCCAAACCTTCTAAAGAAATTTAAGCCGCAGATACTCATCTGGCGCAAAGGTCAGATTCCCGTCCCCGAAGCATCAAAACCATATGCCAATAATAAGTTACAACGTCGGTTCGTAATGAGTGACGGAATGAATATGATGAATGCATGTCGCATCGATGTACTACTCATCAAATCTCCGCGTCAGCCCCCACTTAAAGTTTGATTATTTCGATGCAAACGTTTCGAAACTTCAGCTTGAGAACCTACTAGTGGCTAAACCGATTCCATCTTATCAAAAATCAGGTCCCCGCCCGTCCCAAGAATATCCGCCACCACAAAATACCTACCTGTCCATCATGTGTCCAATCGCTTGCTTTAGACAGAAACGAAATAATCATAATTGACCATGGAAGATAGACAAGAAACGTGAACATTTGGAACTATTAGTACATTTATGCAGAGCAAAAGGATCAAGTAAAAAAAATCCGAGCGTCTATAGGTAGTTTTTGGTATGGATCGGATCTGTTACCAATATATATGTACATATGTGAATCGTGATGTCGAGGTACCCTTCTTTCTGTCAAGCCCGATGCACGGTATATATCGAGGCTCGGAAATTGGAACCGCCGGCTTGTCAAAGGAAAAAAAAGCAAGCGTAACCTAAATTTATGGATGTGAAAAGGTAAAATCGTGAAGAAAAAACAATGCATGGTGATGGTCCGTGCTTGGTTTGCCTGAAACGCTGAAAGGTAGTTGTCGATGGGAAAAAACAAGTGGATGAATGAAGAGAAAAAGACGAGAGCCCAATGAACGAATGGAAGGAACAATTAAATGAGTGAGTGAAGGAGATGAAGAGTAACCTATCAATGAGAATAAGTAAAGACTGTAACGGTTTCTTTTTTCCTTTGCGTGAGCGATATGTGAAATCCCTCCCTGGATCAATACAAGTACAAAGATTAACGCGGATGGGTTGGCGTTGGGCTGTAAAAGAAAGATGATGGATAGATGAATGGACGGTGGATGGATGAATGGATGAATGGAACGACCAGTGGATGTCCGATGATATGAACACCAGTGAGGGTCGTCGGTCGTCGGCACGAAGGTGAAGACACCAAAACGATAGCAACGACAGCAATGACAAGAACAATGGATGACGTAGCATGTAGCGTTTAGTACTGACGTGCACCAAGTTTGCAAGTCAGCGGTATGAACGTCTAGCCGACGGTGACACACGCCAGGGACAGTTATAACCTACATGGTGGGATAGGGGGAAGATTCAGGAGAAAGAAGGATAAACTCTATAATGTTATGTGTGTGTGTGATTTCGGAGAGGGAATGAAAATTTCTAATGGAAACCCATATATCTTTGCTGACCCAAAAAATCAGAAGTAGTTCAAACGTTGGAAACGTCCATCGATTCTAGTTCAAGTCGAGGCCCCCTCCCCTTCCTTCTTCCGACATGAGTGCGTGCTAATCTTGACTTGACAGGCGGAAGCGAGGTCGGACCTGGAACTAAAGTACGTATGCGCGTAGATAGGAAATAGGAGCGCGCGCGAGACGGAAGATGTGATATGATAGATATCGAGGGTTGACGTTGAGTACTGAGTGAGAAAGGGAGGCGGGGATAATCAGGTAGATCTATGGCCGAATGAGCTGAGAGCTGTGGAATAGAATCATGATTTTGTTCTAGAGAGAAAGCAGAAGTCATAGTTGAGTTTGATGATGATAGGCAGAGCTGCGTATGTGTCGGAGAATTCTGGTACTCACTTGAGTTTAGTCGTGATCGATCTGCAGATAGGAACCAAAGAAAAAGATGCTCAGTGAAGATTTCACACAGCTTTGTGAAAAAGTAACGAAAGGAGGGTCCAAATGGAAAAAAACGCAAATCACGTAAAAAGATGACGGTCGTACCCGCATATGTATGTGAAGGATCGAGAAGAAAACGAAAGAAGTAAGAAACGAACATAGAGGAACACCAGAGGAAGACGAAGATAAGAAACGAAACGAAACGGCAAGACCCACTTCAACAAATGCATATCAAGCATCATCAAACTTTTCAACCCCATCTTCCAGCTGTCCATCTTGACATTCAAACTGTTCCTCCTCCGACGCGTCGACTGTGAAGATGACGACACCGAGTTCACCGAGTGCACTGAATGTGTGTCTGAAGATGATGAGCCACGTCTTTGGCTTTTCTGGCCTCGGACTTTGGTAGTCGCATTTCTTCTTATCGACCCGAAACGAAAAGTCCGTTTATGGGACGCTTCGATAGATTGACGCTCTGTTCCTGTAGCTGTCCGAGGTCGTTGCATGGACGAGGATGATGATGAGGACGATGATGATGATTTCTGTGTCCTTGTTGTTGCTGAAGATCTCCTCTGCAACTCTTGATGATGATTTTCGTTACCATGTGTCCCAACAACGTCTTGATTCCCCTTGTTGATGGTATCCGTATTCGTTGAATCTAAATTTGTATATATAAGTATAAAGGCGAGGAACCGTAACGTCAGTATTAATCTGCTTCAGAACAAATGCGTGGCAAGCAGAGAATAGAATGAAGTAGGCATAACGTTCAATGTCATTAACGTACCTAAGAATAGATCTAGATCTTCAACCGCTATGACTGCCGACACCCTCAACGGCGACGACTCGCAAGTCACAGCGTATCTCGCGACGGATGTCGGACGAGACGAACTTTCCAGTGAAGATGACCTATGGGATTGAGAACGACTACGAGACCTAGATCTTGAACCAGGACCAGGACTGGAATCACGACCATAATAATGATAATGATTCGAGGAACGGCGAGTAGAGGAAGAATCCCGTCTCTGTCTTCTTCGTCTCCGTTCATCGAAAACGTGAGGCGCGATACCGCTTATCACGTCCCGAGACGAAGGGCGAAAATTGGCTACGGCTGCAGCGACGGAAGTTTGAGGGTTGAAATGATGACTGTACCGAGCGATCGTAGTAGAGTTCGCTTGTGTGTGAGGTGGTGGTGGATAAGCGGGGTAAGTGGAGTTGGTGGAAGAGAAACGTGAGGACGGGGGTGAATGTGAAGAGGAAGAGGAAGATAAACGTGGCGAGCGTAATGAATGTGAAGAGAACTGTTGCAGTTGGGGTGGGTTGGAGTTGGAGTTGTAAGGTTCATAGGTGAAGGTTGGATTGGATGGTGATGGAGTAGGATACGTGGTTAGTTGGTAGTCCAAAGCCAAGTCGGGGGAGGTCTGACTTGAGCCGGAGGGGAGAATTGGTGTTGAAGGGAATTGTACGATGTTCACGCGAGTGTCGTCCTGCCTGGGGTCCACCTCCGCTCCTGCCACTGTTATCTCCATACCCTCTCTTCGACCTTCCATCTCTACCTCAGTACTAGCTCCCGTGGACAGCGTCGTTGATACCGACCCGGTCTCCATACTACCTTGTTGTGTTGTGAGAAAATTTAGCAGTAGAAGGAACCCGCCCTATCGAACTTGCAATAGCCAAACGCAAGCGACCAAGTACTAGAAGAGACCTAGAAACCGTTGGTTTATCACAGTCAGAAAACGAGCTTTCAGGACTGTGACACAGGGTGCCCTAAGCCCTAGGGCGTATAGACAAGCCTCGGACGGACGTACGGTGGAAGAAGCAAAGTCGAATTCGAACGTGTCCAGTGTCCTCGAGTGGATCAAGCTCTGCCACTTGCCAACAAAGGGTCCTTCTTCTTCTCAAAAGGAGGGCGTACAGAAACAAGTTCTCTGAATCGCGCCAAAGAGACTCGGATTAAAGTCAAGTTGGTAGAACAAAGGAAAGGTTGATGCAACGTTCCGGATGGACGATAGCCACGTTATTGTAGTACCCACCCCCTCCTAGCGATCCGAGATAATTATAACATTCGAAATGCCTTGATAGCTCGTTTTGCATACATACATATGTCATTGTCCCTGTCGATGTTACTGATTAACGCCGCTGGCACAGCCCAGCCAGGAGAGGACTTGTATGGGTAGCGCTCTATTAGCGGTTGTACACCCGAGGTCGCGTCAAGTCTTTTCAGCTCAAACGGTAATTTGCGGTTACGTGTGTGATGCCTTCCGAGTCGATAGGTCGTAAGAAGAAGAAAAAAGTAAGTATCTGGAAAAGTAGAGGGGAATTTCAAACTTGCCTTTGTCTCTTTCCCAGCAGCCGTCACTTGTGGAATCTGCGTGCAAGGTAAAAGACTAGGGGGCAAATATTATGTGTGCATACGTTTGCCAGGAAGTTCTTCTATCGTACTTCTGCATCCCTGATTGTGGAATTCGATGACTAGCTGGCAAATGTTTTCTATTTCTAGTTTATTGGGTGAGCGAAGCGAATCCCAATTATCGAATGGCCCCAAAAGTTGTTGCACCGCCACTGCCGGGTGTATAGCCACAACCCCGTTTTGGCTTGTGGTATGAGTCAGGCCGCGTGATGATGACGTGGCAGTAGATACCTTTGTACAACAGCTACAAACACAGTTTGTTTCGTCCCATTCTATTGCCTCGCGCACACTCACGGTATGTCTTCTGTTAATACATTCCGACGACAGGAGGTTTTTTAATGGTGATTACAGTCTGGGTGTTTAGTCCTCTGAAGTAATTGGTGTTTTGAATTATTCATTAAGGCTTTTGCATGTGTGTATTGACTTTTACTATACTTTCCATCAGGAAAAACCCAATCTGAATACTTGGTCAAATATTGTGTCAAATTGTGTTATATTGTGCTAAATAAATACAATATAACAGTATAGGCAAATATTATGTAACAAATACAACGGACCCCCTTTTTATTTGTACAAAATATAGCATTATTTTCAGATTATTTTCACACATCTAGACAACATATCCAACATCTAACACTCATATATCATGTTTTTAAGCATCAAACCATCATATTCATCCATATGATGAGGTACAAACAATATATTAACAGGAATCTATGTACTACAAGTATGACAGCTACATAGTATGACTATGAAATGAATAAGAATAAAATAACCAGCCAGACGTTAACAGCCTGGACAGCCAAGGGCCTGGCGGATCGGCGACCCTGGACCTGATGTAGGGAGGGGGGGGGTCCCAGTGGGGCTGGAAAAAAATTTTGTGACTACACTAAAAAAACCCTCAAATTGGGCAGAGATGATGGATATTTGTGTAAAAGCTTCATATTGTGCATATTCAATGTGTTGCATTGATACACTGATAGTTTCATAGAGAGACTGCACAAGATATTATATTAAAACCGAGAAGGACTTTACAGTGTTTTCAAAAAACCTTGTCTAAAGTAGTTTCAATGAACAGCAAAAAATCAAATGGTGGACAAGAGTCTCCAAAAACACTGTAACTGTGCATAACAGATATTCATAGTAGCACATATCTGTAATTTACATCTTTAAAGAATCTTATCTTAATCTAATCTTCATGCATGTGACCTTTGATAATCCATATAAGGCAAGAAGGGGGGGAGGGGGTCATGGTGGCCTCGAAAAAAAATTATGTGACCCCGGGTACTTCTTTGCCGATCCGCCAGGCCCTTGTGGACAGCAATCACGTATCAGTCACAAGTATATGTAAGCCTAAATACCTTAATGGAGTGGCAGAACAAAACTTCGGACATACAAGAATAAAATAACCAGCTAGACGTTAACGGCCTAGACAATCATGTATCAGTTGCAAGTATGTAGAGCCTAAATAGCACAAACCTTAATCTAGTGGCAAAACAAAACTTGGGACCCATCAATAAAGAATGAAAGGACCTATCACCTATGGAGAAATAGAGAAACATTAACACAGTGAGTATGACGAGAGACTTACATATAAACAAAGTAGCCGGTAGATTCAGTCGTTACAGAGGCAGAGCTTTGGCAAGACACGAGCTGGGCCAGTGCACGACAATTGGGAAATGAAGATGTATAGATTTACTAATTCCATATCTCCTATCACTCTTCCCCAGGGACTGCCAGCGCACAGAACAGGGAAAGAAAAGGTCATAAACTGCAAGGAGAATGGCAGAGGCCACAACAAA
Source organism: Dendrothele bispora CBS 962.96 (assembly GCA_004369135.1). NCBI lineage: Eukaryota > Fungi > Basidiomycota > Agaricomycetes > Agaricales > Dendrothele > Dendrothele bispora. The sequence goes on from ML179344.1 coordinate 81,012, forward strand.
GATGACAGAGAGATGGTGATGTCGTGAAGACAAGGGAGAGTAGCGGATATCAAAAGAGAAACAGCTTTAACATGATCACTGCCGTGTGGAAAGATGATGCAGGGGAAAAAGAGAGAAGGCGACGCGAGAAGACTGGACTTGAACAGATGTTGCCTGATACTCTTCGCTCACCCATTATGCATTTAGGGACGGTCACACGGGGACCAAAGGACCTCAATGCAAAACATATTTAGTTAACCGTGCCATATGTCCTTTTCCGAGAACCAGGTAGTAGGTTCTCATCATACCCGTCATCCTCTTATAAGACGGCTAGTCATAACTGGTACATCTAATGTGTTGAAGGCTTTATACGGTGTTATACAGATTTGTAGAAATTGTACAATATACAAATGCGAGCGAGGGCGACAACGAAGGTTTCATCGTACTAAAACATACTAGTGCTGTCGTGGAGGAAAACAAGCGGAAGAGAATAAACGGTAATGGCAAAAAGGACCCGTTCCTCTTACCACTTAGAACCGGTTCCGTTTCCTTTGCGGTTTAACAACATCAGCCTGTGGTGCTCTACAGCCGAAAACAAAAACGCAGAAGAAAAGGAGAGAAAAAAAACATCATCAGACACGAAAACGTCATACAACTTATGTATACGCACTTGCGGTTTTTACCCTTCGAAGGTTCCGTCGGTTCATCCACATCCATACGCATTTCCCTATCCACACCCGTCGTCGAGCTCGTCGTCATTCCAGCCTTTCGCGAAGAAGACCCGGTTCCACTGCTGTTACCCGTTGCAGAACCTCCTCCAGCCTTGTTTTCCTTCTGCTTCTCTGCGACGTCCTTCAATATCACTTGGACAATTTCTTCATGTTCTTTCGCAGCGACTTTGGCAACAGCAGATTCGTTTGCGACGGCGGCTATCTTTTCATCTAGTGTTGCGAGGACGGCAGAAGTTGTCGAAGCCCTAGGAAGTGGCAGGTGTTAGAAAGGGTAGTAGGGCCAGGTAGAAAAGAAAGATGTTAATGCGAATTCAAGAATCAAGTGGAATGAAATGCTGAGAAAGGGACACCAAAAAGAAGCTCATTATGCTCACCAATCTTTTAGCGCAAACAACAGCACCTCAAGCTTTCCAGGCTCTAAATCTCTCCCCATCGTATACTCCACTTCCAACTGCCCTTCCTTCTGATCGAGTTTCCCGCGGAGAATATCGAGGTAGATCGCGTCGATGATGAGGTCTTCGAGTTCCCTGACTGTCGGCATGTCAAGCGCTTGAAGGAGTTCGGAATAAGGAAGAATCTGCAAAAGTTGGAGAGTGTTTCCAAACAAAAGAGTGGGGAATACGCACTCGTTTGTCCGAAGCCATCGTTACAATCGAGAGATACTTCAGTTTCGTCGTTTGTGCTTGATTTAGAGGAGGTAATTGATCCTTATGCTCTATAAGAACGCCCACTCGTTATTTCGGTTATCCCTCATACACAAAACGGAAATAAACCAACGAAGATAATCCTGATACGTTTTATACGCGAATAGCTGCAATAATGACAAGTATTTCTCGTGTTGTTCAGATTTGCCTAGCTGTTAAGCAAGAAAAGTATCTGCACGTCAGACGCAAGTGCATATACATATGAAAAAGAAGACCTCTAAAGCACACTCACCTCTCGAATATTAGGCAACTCTAAAAGTTCCGAAAAGACAAAGACTCCTGGTGCTGAAGTAGCGTCTTGGATGAGTTTTGCGGCTGCTGCAGCTTTCATAGTCTTGCCCATCAGAAGAAAAGGTTCGAGTTTTTGAGCAAAGTTTGATCCTAGTTCCATGGTGTAGAATTGAGGTTTTGATGGTGGAAGAACGACTGGAAGAAAGGTTGAGACAGTCTTAAACCAATAGATGAGTCGGAAGCGTAGCCGAAGACGAGGAAAATGATACTCACGTGACTGACCAAGCTCAAAGGCTTTCAAAAATAACAGAGACAAATAAGGGGCTGCTTACTTTTAACATTCACTGCAATGATCAACGAATGTTCCTGGGTGCGATGTGAACGAAATGCTGCATGAACTGACATCGCTTTCGTTTCATTATCAACAGATCACAGTGTCTTTGGCACTTACTCCCAAAGTCAGTACGGCAATGCCGGTTTGAGACGTTGAAACGTTGCTCTGCCGGTGTCAAGAAGTTGATCTGCACTGGTACAGGTTGGTACTCAACCGATGCAATGACCCCGGAGTCCCGTCTTTTTCTTGTCTTTCCCGGTTTTCAAAATGAATAATAATGCCGTGTAACCCCAATCTCCTTGGACCCATGCGCCTTGCCATTCAAAAAAGGGTGATCAGAGTTCGGGTCACCAGTGTGGCTTTTCAAGCTGCCTTGCTGGCATCAGACAGATGCATTCTCGGGATAAATCTGGACACGTATGTACGGCCTAGTCTACGTATTCATGGTGGCTCTACATTTTCTTACCGCTTATAAAACACCTCAAGCCAAGTCCTCGCTTCTCCAGCAAGGTCTCTTCCCTACCAAAATCCGCCGGTACGGTACCCATCCCTTCATTCCATACCTCGTTGATCGAGTTTTACTTTGGACCTGGTGTCCTTTTCCTTACGAGCCCACGACTACCAACTTTCGACATCTACGTTCTCTCCTTTGTATCAATAAATATTTTCTCCTAATGTCAAGATCAATTTCTTCCTCCAAATCGTTCGGCGGTCTCGCTTCGGCACTCGTCACCGTTGCCAGTCTCGGTGCCTTACTCGCAGTAGCTCTTCCTACCAATCAAGAAAGTTCAAACTACACGTCACTAAGGGCAATCAAACGACAGTTTGACTGGACCGGTGGAACTGGAGAAGGTACATCTATCAGTTTCTTTCTCTCTTATCTATAATCATATACTATGTCACGGATTTCTGACATGCGTTTGATTTGCAGGAACGTTCTATACTCCCGGACTGGGTGCATGCGGTGTCACCAATACCGAATCGGATTTGATATGTGCCGTGGCTCATGAGTTCTTCGATGGCTACGCGTAAGTCTCAATTATTCACAAACCCCACTATATCTATTGACAAGCATTTTCTCTCTTCTCCATCGCACAGAACCAAAGATGGACCTGATCCTAAGTGAGTCGAATTGAAACCTAATTTTGCTACTATCCCTGCTTACATATAATACTTTCTAGTGCTGGAAACCCTAACAAGTGAGTCAACATATGCACGTACATCGATGCGAACATTTGTTCCAACATAACATTTTATAGAAATCCTATCTGTAACAAACAAATAGACGTAACTTGTACGATCCTCCATACTTAGACATCCTACCTCCTCGCTTATGTTCACTTCAAATATACAGACCAAGGGAAATCCGTTACAGTCACTGTCGTCGATCGTTGCGAAGGCTGCAAAGGTTACGATCTCGACTTTTCACCTACTGCTTTTGACCATCTAGCCAGCCGCGACCTCGGCAGAATTCAAGGCATCAGTTGGAAATTCCAAGGCGCAGGAGCGGGTTCCGGTGGGAACACTGGGGACGGCGGTCAGACTCATTCCAGCACTGCTATTCCTTCTGGTGGGAGCAGCTGGGGCGGTAGTGAAACTTGGCAATCTAGCACTGCTACCGATCCCAATGGTAGTCCACAAACCGCCCCACAGGCGCTCCGACAGTCCCGACAGGGGCACCCGGGACCGAAGGCAATCCTCAAGGCAATCCTTGGCAGCAAGGAGTTCCGACAGGTAAGAACGGCGACTGAATTTATCTTCTGGCTTCTAACCACATCTTTGATGGCTCAACTTCTTCAGCATGATT
>ML179344.1:84822-116150 GCA_004369135.1 Dendrothele bispora CBS 962.96
GACCCGAACACTACCGTTCTGGAGACTGGTGCTGCTGGGATATTTGGACTTGGTTTCCCAGTCAACAGGTAAACACAGGTTTGGGACTTCATGGCCTACCATTCTCGGTCATGACTGAACAAAGTTTTCTTGGGTCGATAGTCAAATATGGCTCAAAACATTTGAAGAAGAGCATCCGATGCCCTCTTCTCACAAATGCAGGTCTGCCATACCAAAAACCCCCTCTTCTCAACTCCAGTCGTCGTTCCCTAATCTCGATCTGTTCCACGGTGCATACACTGACGACAGCACTAACAGTGATATCAATAACGAGGACTTGAGTACCAATCTTCGATCTCCATCCTCACCTCTTCTTCAGCCACAATGAAAGTCAGCAGAGTCTTTAAGTTCTTCTTCATGGACCCCCCCTCATCCTTGACTCGTTTTCGCAAAACGGACCCCCACTCACTCGTTCCATAACTCAACTAGGCATGGAACCGAGGTTCTCCGTGACGTTACAAAGCAACACAGTGCAGTTGTGAGGCAACGCAGGGATTCTCACCGTTGGCGGATTACCAGATGGGATTAGAGAGGAAGCGTTGACGTGGGTTACCGTGAGGAGATATTCGCCTGCTCAAGGCGGTTTGTCGCCTCCACCGGATTCTCCAGACGAAGTATGTATACATCAATCTTTTTTATAGCACGGAGAGCCGATTATTGACAATGTCACATATGGTTAGGTATACTCTATTGCATGGGAAGCTTTTGTCTCCTTTTTTTCTTCTCGAGTCGTTTTGTCCGGCACTTCACTTATCGTGAAACGTTTGTTGTATATTAAAGAGTTGTTTCTTCGAAGACACAGTCGATGGCTTATATTGTCATCAAACTCTATAGCTACCCCTCTCCATCCTCACTCGATTTTAATGGTTTCTTTTAACTTGGGATTTGTATGTATAACTGCACTATATTGACATACTGGACTTTTCTTGTACACTCTATTAGTATCGCTCACATACATACCTATATCTCGCACTCGCTATCGTTATGTATACTTTATGTACATACATACTGTAATACTACTAGCCACGGTTTTGAGCACTCATACAAGTTCTCGTAGCCAAGCTGAACCAAAAAATGACATCGACTTCAAAGATTTGTTTGTGGATGGTACCGGTCCTCACTAGTTCTTTTCACGTCGACCAAAAAGTCAAAAAAAGGATCTATTATGTACAACCACTGTATACACAACATAACACACGCATGAGTTCATAACGACAAGTTTATACACAACGTTTACAGGTTTAGTACAAGAAAAATTCCATCTCTGAGCAGCAAGCATCCATCATCAAACTCGTATAAAAGATCTAACCTCCGGGCACCATCCAATCCGCTCGTTTGTTCGTTTGTTCAATCATTCAACCTACGTATACCCCTTTCCAGACCCATAGACAAAGCTCCAAGCAATCCTCCCCAACTTCGCTGTTCATACCAACCATACTCGTCCTAACTCCCCCGGGCCCTTACCTCCCAGGTCCTCCCTCAATGACTCACAAAGACGTGTCTTAACTCGAATGGAGGATTTACAGGATGATACAAGACACAAATCATCTTGTACTGATGTGGTTGGACAAGAAATCACTGTTGTCCAGGCTTTGGAAGTAAAATGTAAGAAATCTGGTCCAGGTCAATTTTTTTGAGTGAAGTGAACTGCATTGTCGTACACTTTGCAAAGGAAAACATGTTCCGTAGTTGTCTCAAGAACATTGTGATATCACAAAACCATTTCAAAATTGTTTTGAATCACAATCAATTATTATTACACTTGCACTTGTTTTTTATGACTGAGTAGCGGGCCCTGCCGTTCACCGGCCTCAGAGACTAGTTGATGAGTCGGAAGCGTAGCCGACGAGGAAAATGATACTCACGTGACTGACCGAGCTCGAAGGCTTTCAAAAATAACAGAGACAAATAAGGGGCTGGGACGCCTGCTTACTTTCAACATTCACTGCAATGATCAACGAATGTTCCTGGGTGCGATGTGAATGAAATGCTGCATGAACTGACATCGCTTTCGTTTCATTATCAACAGATCAAAGTGTCTTTGGCACTTACTCCCAAGGTCAGTACGGAAATGCCGGTTTGAGACGTTGAAACGTTGCTCTGCCGGTGTCAAGATTTGATCTGCACTGGTTACAGGTTGGTACTCAAACGATGCAATGACCCCGGAGTCCCGTCTTTTTCTTGTCTTTCCTGGTTTTCAAAATCAATAATAATGCCGTGTACCCCCGATCTCCTTGGACCCATGCGCCTTGCCATTCAAAAAAGGGTGATCAGAGTTCGGGTCACCAGTGTGGCTTTTCAAGCTGCCTCGTCAAGCTGCTTCGCTGGCATCAGACAGATGCATTCTCGGGATAAGTCTGGACACGTATGTATGGCCCAGTCTACGTATTCATGGTGGCTCTACATTTTCTTACCGCTTATAAAACACCTCAAGCCAAGTCCTCGCTTCTCCAGCAAGGTCTCTTCCCTACCAAAGTCCGCTGGTACGGTACCCATCCCTTCATTCCATACCTCGTTGATCGAGTTTTACTTTGGACCTGGTGTCCTTTTCCTTACGAACCCACGGCTACCAATTTTCGACATCTACGTTCTCTCACTTTGTATCAATAAATATTTTCTCCTAATGTCAAGATCAATTTCTTCCTCCAAGTCGTTCGCTTCGGCACTCGTCACCGCTGCCAGTCTCGGTGCCTTACTTGCAGTAGCTCTTCCTACCAATCAAGAAAGTTCAAGCTACACGTCACTAAAGGCAATCAAACGACAGTTTGACTGGACCGGTGGAACTGGAGAAGGTACGTCTGTCGGTTTCTTCTCCCCTTATCTATACATATTACTATGTCACGGAATTCTGACGTACGGCGTTTGGTTTGCAGGAACGTTTTATACTCCCGGACTGGGTGCATGCGGTGTTACCACCACCGAATCGGATTTGATATGTGCCGTGGCTCATGAGTTCTTCGATGGCTACGCGTAAGTCTCTGTCATTCACAAACTCTAATATATCTATTGACAAGCATTTTCTCTCTCCCCCTTCTCTGTCGCACAGAACCAAGGATGGACCTGATCCTAAGTGAGTCGAATTGAAACCTAATTTTGCTACTTCCCTGCTTACATATAATACTTTCTAGTGCTGGAAACCCTAACAAGTGAGTCAACATATGCACGTACATCGATACGAACATTTTGTTCCAACATAACATTTTATAGAAATCCTATCTGTAACAAACAAATAGACGTAACTTGTACGATCCTCCATACTTAGACATCCTACCTCCTCGCTTATGTTCTCTTCAAATACACAGACCAAGGGAAATCCGTTACAGTCACTGTCGTCGATCGTTGCGAAGGCTGCAAAGGTTACGATCTCGACTTTTCACCTACTGCTTTTGACCATCTAGCCAGCCGCGACCTCGGCAGAATTCAAGGCATCAGTTGGAAATTCCAAGGCGCAGGAGCGGGTTCCGGTGGGAACACTGGGGACGGCGGTCAGAAATCCAGCACTGCTGGTGGGAGCAGCTGGGGCGGCAGTGAAACTTGGCAATCTAGCACTGCTACCGATCCCAATGGTAATCCACAAGCTACCCCCACAGGTGCTCCGACGGGTGTCCCGACAGGAGCACCCGGGGCCGAAGGCAATCCTCAGAGCAATCCTTGGCAGCAAGGAGTTCCGACAGGTAAGAACAGTGACTGAGTTTATCTTCTGACTTCTAACCCACATCTTCGATGGCTCAACTTCTTCAGCATGATTCGTTCCTCTGATTTCCCTCTTTCTGATCTCTAACAGGAAAACATCATACTTCTTCGTCTTCGTCCTCATCCAACGGCTCTCCTACATCATCTTCCACCAACTCTACTGATACCACTGGATCCACTGATAGCTCATCATCTACCCCTTCTTCTACCTCCGACGCTAACGGAACATCCGGCAACTCTTCCAACAACACCAGCACTGCATCTGATTCTGCAGACAACAGCAAACCGACAAACTCCGCCAATAATCCTGTCCGAATCGAAATTGGAAGATTGTCGTTCGTTATTGTCTGGGTTCTGTTAGTTCGTCTTATGGGTATCTATGTACTATAACTAGGTGTGTAACAATAGACCTTGGGGATAAAATTGTATTCTTGTATTCTTCCTTTCCTGCAAAGATAAGTATGTATACGTATAACTTCTCGTTGGAGTGGCATCCCCATCCGCAGCAAATTGGTGCATGACGTCGATGTACCAAAGGTCCTGCGCTTATCCATATACATACGTACAGCGTCATCAGTACTTTAAGTCCAGTGTTTCCTTTTTGTTTCTGATCCCTACCCCAAATACTCGTCACTGACAGCTCTACAGTCAAAAAGCGATGTCTATACACAGCATCTCCTCCTCCTCCTCCCAAAACTCTCACTCTAGACCTTCTATTGATGACGAAACTTCGCCGACGCGATTGGTCGTGAAATTCTACGACAAATGTCAAGAGCTCCGAAACCAAAAGAAATTCAACGCTTTGAATCCCAGAGACAAAGCCGCTGAGTATACGACTCATGTCGAAAACGAGAGGAAAGTGCTTCTGGAGATTGTTAACGATGCTTTTGAGGCGGGGATTCTTGGAGAGGACGAGAAGGACGCGTTTTGCAGGAAACTTGAAGAGTGAGTATTGATATTTCGACCGCGGTGGTCCGACCCAAGTTCACACGTGGGATCCTTTTTTTAGAGTTTGTCAAAATCTACCTGATGCGACTGACAGGTGTGCTGTTCTTCGTTTTCATCCAAGTTCACACCTGAAACACACTGAATATTTTGTAGAGCCAATTCCTCGTCGAAGGCAACTCTAGGATCAACGACAGTGACGCATCTAAAGGTATACCGTCTTTCTTGTATCCATTCATAATACGATACGACACGACACCTTACTTCAGAGCACTCCCGCAGGCTGGCATCGACTTGAACAAAATCAGAACATCCCTAGATAAAGATGTCATTCTTCCACTCATGGTCTGTAACTCTCCACTTGCGACTTCGATTTGCAAACTAATGAAAGAGTCAAATATGCATAGACAAAATTCTCGTCCTACGGAATCCAAGCTCACGAAACACAAGCTCAACGAGTAGAATCAAGTAAGTGTTCATTAAAATTTCCTTGAAATAAGGATCTTTCGTTCAACCGGGGCGTTGAATTTCTTCTTGACACATAGTTCAAGCCCCCCAACCACTGGATCATGCAGGTCGATCTATTTCTTATCAGGAAGCTGTAAAAGCTCCTGGAAGTACTCTTGAAGTCGTTGAACAAATGGAAAACGTGTAGTCACTGAATGCGAGTAATTACGAGCTCACGGCGGACGCGTCCTGCTCATGAAGAATTGGCATAGCTATATGTTTACAACAGATTTGTTTTGAAGAGTGTGGAGTTCAGTTTTTACTGATGCGTTTTTCTAGGATTAATCTACATGTAAGAAATATGAGGATAAGTACTATAAAAAAGAGGAGTAACGGTCCTATACACTACACACATTCAAATTAGGTACATAAGTGCGTATACTACTAAGAATGATCAGAAAGCAAGAATTAAGAACGGGTAGGTACATTAAATGGCCCGCTATCACCAGGTTCGGTGAAGATTAGTGAGTTTCGGTACTGTTCCTATTTTTGCGAGCCTTGAAATCTGTGCCTCTTACCGGATTCACGACTTGAGATCGTTCCCTGTTACGTCGGCCTTCCGGGTCTCTCTTGTGTTGTTTTCTTTAGGAGTAAAAGGACTCCTGCGATGGTTCGACCGTGTCCCCAGTTTTGCCACAGCCTTCCCAAAAGACACTTCAGTCGTGCCTTCTCGAAGTAATTCTACCTCCCAAGTGGGGGTAGATTCTCCTGTGCTTGTATAGCCACGCATGGAGACCTGTGTAGCAGATTCAACCACACTTCCACCTGACATCTCCACGCGGGCTCGAGCATTCTGAGAAACAAGCATCTGATAAATGCTTCTGCCATCCTCAAATGTTGTGAAAGTTTTAGGATATGAGTGGATCAACGCCTTTTGCAGCCGTTCGAATGCACTCTGGACGTCTTCGGTGTAATTTGGGTCCATGACTACTCCCAATATTCCAAGAAGACAGTACGCGAGATCTGCAGGTTTAGTTGTCTTTCTACCAGCACACCAAGACATCCTTGTTCGTATGTCGACATCGTGTACAGGTGTAGAACCTTCAAGTATCGAACAGGGGATACCGGTCAGGTTTGCAATGTCGCGACTGAGTTCGTTTTTTGTCCCGATCAGGTTCCAGTTTGCATCGAAGAAAAGCACCTCTCGAGGAGCTACGAGCTCCTGTAACGTCCATCCCCGTTGGAACCACTGGCTCTTTGAAAGCGCTCTTTTCATGCGCGAAACATCCCCCTGGACTCGAACATCGGCCAGATATACATAGCAGACCTCCGAATTCTGATAATACGAGTACATTGATTTGACGTTTTGAGCAACTTCGTTTCGGTTACTCTGGTCAATGCAACAGGTATCGATCCAGATATATTTATATTTTTCTTGAGCTTTCTTGCATGCCTCCTGTATCTTTCGGTACCCCAATCGCTTCTTCAATTCAGGTTTGTGGTGAATTATTCGGTATTCTTGCAAATTAACTTCTTGATTAAGAAGCCAGCGGTGAGAAATAATGGCGTAGGGAGGAGTTTGTAGACCGGAGAAGTCAGCAAGCTTTCCAGACTGCGTGAGAATAAGGCGCTGAGGTCGTTCCTGTCGTGTAATCAGAAAAATGAACAATTTTGATTAGGGGCTACTAATCACCTTTGAGCTTGGAATTTGTTGCATGTTTCTTATCGATACTGCGCGGGTCACTGAGGAGAATATCAGCGGCCAATAATGCTTTATATATTTCCCAATAGCCCAAGGCAGTGTTATAGTGTTCGAAAGCTGTGATAAATTCAAGTGTTCTACTCCAGACCTGCGGTGTGACTGATGCTTGCTAAAAGGTGTTAAGGCACTAATTAGTTATCCTAAAAGACAGCGTCAATTTCTCCTTGAATAAAGGTGTATCACCCGTTAGAAAAACTGAATAGAAAAACCACTACATTATCTTGTAGGCGCCTATAATACAGCTCATAACAAGGAAGGAGTTATTGAGCACTTATAGCGTGTGCCATTTCAGTTTTCTCAACATCAGAAAGAATCTTGGAATGCAGACCATTTCCAAGTTAGCTTTTTGTATCGCTAAAAAGTTCAGTGGATATCACCTCACTGGGAATCCATCCAACATTCAACGTACATCCAGCTGGTGCCCCCAATCTCCTACAGTGTCTTCAATGATGATCTCTTACATTCTTTTCTCAACTCTATCATCATTACAGAGCTGAGAGCATTGGAGCGTACATTCCGGGGTTCGGATTTCAAAGCTGGTGGTTTTCAATCATAGAGTACAATCCAACTCCAATCGTGTACAAAACTGCATTAAATTTCTGTAGCTTGCGATTGGTGTTATCGATGTGCAAGCGTCTGTAAAATAGTTAATCTGTCGGAAAGGAGTCAGTCGACGGCATATGCAATGGCCATGGGAAATTTGGCGTTTGATTTTTTTTGAGCCCCAGTCGTTCCCATCAACGCAGAAACTACATGGTAGGCTTACATTGGGATTAATGCATACAGGACTCAGCGCGAAAGGAATCTATCAGTTCCGGGGGGAGGATGTTGAATTTAGAATCTATGGACGTAACTGAAGCTACCTTCTTAGAATCCCATCTACTCATCGAATGTAATTTTCGAACGCTCGAAATATCGACCGAGATGCAAAACACGCATTTGTGATGGAGTGTCAATGTGCACGGTAGTAAGAAAAGGGCAGAAAGCGGAGCTGCCTGCACATGATCATGCATTATGCGCACGGTTCACGACGCGAACCGTACACCTCTAACTTATCGTCCATATGTTCTCGTTACCATGCGTCCAACTCTGACAGCCCTGGGTGATGGCAATTCCAGAATGCGCAAGAACCTAAAGTGCTCAAAGCACAAAAACGTTACTCCCCTTCCTCCTCCTCATCCAATCAATCGATATTGCAATGCGGAGCAGCGACGGAATTCAAGATTGGAGAAACAAAGTTTATCTGACTGTAGGCCTAGCGGGATGGGTAGTCAAATTTCAAAGCTCAGAGAAGAGTCGATTGGTGAGTTCGATGTCTATGGTATACGGGGCCGTTGACTTACGACAAAAAACAAGCTCAGCGTTCACACAGACTGCCCAAGAACGACAGCCGCTGTGCATAGTCTCGGGGGGTCTTACTCTCAAAATGCACCCTATTCTGTGCAAAAGGAGGTCCTTGTACTTGGAGGGCGTCGTAAAAATTAGATCGGGGCTGCCCCGTGGTTCGTCATTCCCGAGTGACTTTTGATCTATCGGAGAAGAAATGCTTTCGGTCTGCGGAAAGAGTGTCGAACGGGACCGTCGTGGTAAGAACCGAAGGTGTACACCGTACAGTGACACAATGCACATGACCCCGATGTGCAACTCGACGTTACCGCTCATCTGTTTTTGACCTCTTTATAAACCAAATACCTTCCCTCAACTAAATTTACGTATTCTCAACCTGTATTTCGAGTTCAAAATACACCCTTTTCTTCTCACTGTTTCCCCGTTATTCTATGAGTTCGCTAGACCTCTCGTCTTGAATCAGTCTCTTGCGATGAACACTACTACATCTCATGTCAGCTCTGCCGAGCTATACAGCATGCCCAAGATTTTGAACCTCTCAAAGCGTAGAGGCGCAATCATTAGGCTAACGGATTTCCAAATCGGACTGATTGATACAGAGCAGTAAAGAAACGGAGACGTCTGCATAGATGGCCAAAGCTGACTGCGGGGTCTTGCCTTTCGTCTTTCGTAGACTGACCTTGAACGTCGCCGCGCCTAGGACACCGAGCGATCACATACTATCCGCAAACGACGAGCCCACCCACCACTCCGCATTGCCCAAAAGGTCTCACTTCCAAATGGACCCTATACTGTGCAAAAGGAGGTCCTGAGCGAGGATAAAAGAAGGCCATTTCGCACTTTTTTGGTCCCTAAGAAACCCACTTCGTGAGTTTATCTTCTTGCATTACGCATCTTTGAACTCTTTACTGCTGCTCTTCTCTCCTCATTTCAGACATGAACGCTACCGTTGTTGTCAAAACTCTTACCGCTGCGAAGAAGGCCACTCTCTCCAGCTACCCCTCGGACTCTGGACTTTGGCTCAAATCCGGGACCGCTCCTATCTCTTCTACCTCTCCCGTTCCTCAAAACCTCCCCATGAAGAACGTCACCGCCGAAAAGAAAGCTCTTGTCACGAACTCCGAGCAATCTTGGCCCATTCCTGAAACCGCTCACATCTCCTTTACCTCTCCCGGTCCTCAAAACCTCCCCTTGAAGAACGTTACCGCTGAGAAGAAGCCTACGGTTGTGAACTCCAAGAAATCTTGGCCACTTCCTGAAACCGCTTACATCTCTTTTACCTCTCCCGTTCCCGAAAACCTCCCCGTGAAGAACGTTTACGCGGAGAAGAAGCCTTCTATTGTGGACTCTGAACGATCCTGGCCACTTCCTGAGACCGCTTCCATTTGCTTTATCGCTCCTATTAATGACTTACCTTTGAAAACCATTTCTGCTAGGACCGAGCCTGTTTTGACAAGCTATCCTTTGGAATCTGGTTTACCTTGGCTCAAGTCGGAATCTGCCTCAATTTGCCTCATGGCTTCCATGGCTTCCGTTTCCGATATACCCCAGCATATACCCGCTCTCGTCGCCGTCAATGAAGATAAACTCGAAAACCAAAACGATATCTCTGTTCCTGTTTCCTTTTCTGAATGCTTTTCTCTTCTTGAACATTTGACTGACCGAATTCCTCGACAGAAACTCGAAAAGGAAAACCGACGCGCTAGTATCTTCGACACCGTTCACGTTCACGATCTCGATGCGCACACGAAATCCGTATTTGTCTCCGCTGGAACCGCTGCTCAACAACGACGTCGGAAGGGAAAGATGGTCGCTGGTGGTGTGAAGGAGAGGAGGAAGGTGTTGGGTGGTTTTGAGAATGTGTGTTGTTGATTTTTTTTAGATCCGTATACCTTTTCTCTTCTTTTGGGCTTTCGGCTTTGGATTGTGCTTGGACCTCTGCTTGATGCAGACTGGTATACCCCTTCGTTTGTTGGGCTTGTTTCCTTGTCTCCTCTCCTTTTCTTCCTCTCTATCTCGCTTCTTCTCTGCCTCACCTTTTATTTCCTTCTGTCTTCCTGTTTTCTCTCTCGTCTTTCTCTTTACTTTCTGTCTCATTTCTTCTTGCTCTCTGTTTTCTTTCACTGTTTCCCCTCTCTTCCCTGTTCTTTTCTGTCTCTTTCTTTCCTCGTCTCGTTTCCTCTTTCCCTCTCGTCTCGTTTTTTCCTTCTTTCTTTTCTCGTTTCCTTTTTCTTTCTCGTCTCGTTTACCTTTTCTCCGTCTCATTTCTCTCTGTCTTTTTTCTCTGTCTCATTTCTTTCCGTCCTTTTTCCTCTGTTCCATTTCCTTTCTGTCTCTTTTCTTTCCCTCTCTTTTTCTCTGTTCCATTTCCTTTCTGTCTCTTTTCTTTCCCTCTCTTTTTCTCTGTTCCATTTCCTCTCTGTCTAGTTTCTCTGTTTGATTCCTTTCCGTCCTCTTTTCTCCGTATCATCCTCTCTGTCTCATTTCGTTCCGTCTTTTTACTCTATCTCGTTTCTTTTTTATCCCTTCTGTGTTCGTCTCTCTTTCTCTTTTATCTTTCTCTGTCTCATTTTCTACTTGTTTTCCTTTTTCATTTCTACATCTCTCTCTTCCCTCCTTCCCTCCTTTCCTTTTCTCATTTCAAGGCGCTGACAGCTGCCCATACGGCGAGTTTGTCTCCATCTCAGTCTTTTTTTCTCTTTGTTTCTAGACTGAAATGGGTCCGGTTCGACTCCGGAGGTGTCTTATTGGCGTTAACAAAGATGACGACAATCAGTGATAGACTGATAACAGATTATGCCAGTGGGTATTTCTCGATACTGGACTCGTGGAAAAATGGAGAGTTGTTACTGTTCTACTATGTTCCCTTCAGGAAGTTGAAACTCCTATACATTATAGTGTACTTTTGAAGTCCTTAATCCGAGATAAGATTTGAACATCGACACTCTATTCTGTTGGGTTGTTATTTTCTTTCGTTTGGTTTCGGTTGAGACCATGGATTACTCCCGAATTATTACACCCATGAGTTCTCAGTCCTTGGTTGTTTCGGTTTGTAACAAAGAGGCCTATGGTTGTAGTGATACCAGATGAAGAGATCTAAAAGAGTTATCACTACGAGGATATGGTATATAAGTGGCGTAATAATTGATCTGAAGGTAGGTAGGTAGGTAGAATACACGGCTACCGCAATATGCGTGGTGCCAGAAACGGCACAGCCGGAATCACGAGTCGGACAGGAGCGAGCGCGAGGTAGACTGCAGGTCCGACCCGTGACTTGGGTACTACATACTTCAGCTAAGTACGTAGTGTAAGTAAGGTGACTTGCGAAGAAAGTCCCAGTGTAACTGTGGAGAACAACCCTAACCCTAAGCCGTGACCCAGTGTTCCTTTCCCACATTTATTCACGCTAGTATTGTTAGCCTCATGCTGCCTCATGTATTGCACAAGCTTGTCTACTTGCCATTATCGAGACGTTCTGTCAACACAGACTTGGACACTTGGACTAGGGCAGAAGCATCTTACAAGATTTGATTAAACGATCTCTTTAACGGTACATCGGGAAGCTCAGTGCGATGACGAGGGGTGTGTCGCAAGTGCATCTACCCGAGCATTTTGTCTCGCTGTCACTACTAACTCTCCGAGCAGGCAGGCCGTGTAGGTAATGATGCCAAACATCCTGATGAGCAAGACAACGCGGAGATAACCTCATCATCCGCGCTGTTACCAATCAAGTTCGTTTCTCTGACCGTGCCTCAAACATTTCAGAACATCCCACCTCGACCGGAGTTCACACCCTTCGAAGTCCGGCACCTCTGCAAGTCGAAACCGTTCGACGGTGAAGATTTCTGGACATATCCAGAGCGTTGTGGTTGGATTGTACACGCAAAGGATATGCACTGTCATGTTCTCTGTCCCCCAGGCACTTGTTTTCATGATACGAACCCGGACAAGATACACATGCGATCACCGATGTTCTCGCGCTCAGACGGCCGGCCAGTCCTTGCTTCAGACAGAGCCGCGTTCTTGCAGGCATGGCTTTTCTTTGGTGTATTAACGGAGGTTTCGAATCTGTGCGGACTCCAGATTGACATCGCAGCCGAGTTCATTGTCGACAATGGCTCATTTTCAACTGCGGGGCTTAATGGTCTCCCGAGACGGTGGTTTGAGGCGGCAATCAGGACTGGTCGTGCAGGTGACAAGATGCTTATGGAACGCATTCTTGCCGTTGCCCGTCATTCATACTTGATGCTGTCCGAAGAAACGGTTGCCGGCAAAAAAATTTCGATGTTCGAGTACACGTATGAAGAGTGTCGAGTCCTATCCTCATTACAGATCGTTATTCGTGTCATCGGTCTCCATTTGCTGCTTCACATTTACATGCCTGGCTTCTCCTCGACTGAAGAGGAAGGATGGAGTAAAAACAGGGTCACGAAGAATCTTGACTTTTCTCCATCATTTGAAACTGAGGGATTTGACCAACTTTCTGATCTAGCACAAGATAGTCTTGAACACCAAGGTTGGTGCAAGAGTGAGCTCGACCTCTTAGCGGCACCATTTCATCTGGCATTTGCATCTCTCCTCTCTCGTCCACGGATCAGAGATCATTCCAATTGCGGGGATATTATCTGCAGTGCATATCAGACTGATGAAGCGACCTATGAAACCCGGCATGTGGAGGGTGAATGTAGTTGTGACTTCGTCGGAGTGGAGACTGGTGTTTTGGTCGCTGCATTGTCCGAGGACAAGATCCCGAAAGTGGTTATAACGGAGGATCTGGATTTTCAAGTGGTATCGGGACATGACTATCCATACATCGCACTATCCCATGTTTGTGCGTTTCCTGTTGTTCTTTATTCCTGCCTTCGTTGAGTTTTTTCATCACCAGGGGCTGATGGACTCGGAAACCCAGTGTCAAATGCACTTCCTCGGTGCCAGCTTCAACGTTTACGAGATTATGCAAACCATCTAAGCCGCGTCCTTAATCCCACGTCTTCGTTGTCTTTACCGGTAGCCTTTTGGATGGATACACTTTGTATACCTGTTGATCCCACCGCAAAGGCCTACCGCAAGAGAGCCATCCAGCTTCTAGGGAAGACTTTTCACGAGGCGATTGCAGTGCTGATTCTCGATAGGGAACTCGAGATCGTCAACTCTACCACTGCATCATTTCTGGAGCTTGGCATGCGCATCATTTGTAGTGGCTGGGTGAAACGCTTGTGGACGCTACAGGAGGCCACACTCGCTAGCGAAGCTCGAGGTGCAGTCGAGCTGTACTTTCAAATGCAGGACGGTCCTTTCATGTATCAGAAATATGATCGGGACAGGACAGTAAACGGACGCACGACCGAGGTTGAGTCTGAGGAGCGGGAGCTTTTGGAAGAATACGGCGTCATGTTGATACTCGGGGAGCAAATTCCGTCTGTCCGAGCCATGCGCACCATGCGCAAAGGCTGGTCACCATTCGAGGTCATTCGTTCTGCCATAGAACGTCGGTCTACTAGCAAATTTGAAGATGTACCAGTTTGTATTGCCTCACTCCTGGGCAAAGACTCAAATGCAATTGTTTCTGCTTCCGGCGCGGAGCAGAGAATGGCCCAATTTTACAGACTTATGCGCGAGGTTCCGACTGGGATACTGTGGGAGGAGAATGTAGAGAGGCTGAGCATATCACCGTTCAGATGGGCACCCAAGCTTATTACGGGTTGTCCGATCAGTGCTTATGCTGCATGGGAAGATGGCACTTGCGACGAGGCTGGCCTCCATATTCAGATAAGGGGCTTTGTCTTTGAAAAGAATCAAGGGGAGAAAGTGCATGGTATAGTGGTGCCGCCCATTTCTAATATTGCATCTGTAGAGAATGGACACATTCATGGCCAACTTTACTCATATTGGCCACAGAGTAGAGAGTATGAGAGGCAGATCCCCCTACCGCAAACCTGGGGTATGTTGTTCAGGCCCGCCAACAAGCGCAAGCAGGCTGCTCCATTCGAGCCGGAGCCAAACGTTGTGGCAGTGGAAATTCAAGATACTGTCGAGCTCAGTGGAGAAGATAAATCGGAGATTATATGCAGAATTATTGGTTATATGGGTTTTGCCGCAGGTCCTCATGATGCTACATACCCTGTATTGAGCGGATTTGCAAAGACAGCTGACCAGAGATGGTGCATCACCTGAGGTCCCCTCGTGTGCGCTGGAATGACATGTATCGAGCAAACGACATGTTATGGAATGAGAAGTATGTTTTTGCCGGTGCTCGAATGTTCTTTATTATTCTACAACATTCTATGTAAAGCACAAGTACGCAGATAATTCTAAAAGAAGCTAAGTATGATCCAAGTAATACAGTCCTTTATTGTCCTTTCAACTCTACCCAATATATATACTGGTTCTCTTTATCAACTTACCATGATCTACGGTACCATTGACAAAACATTGAACTTAGGTATCGCATTCCAGGTCTAATTTGATAGTAATCAACAACATTCTCACGACTCTCATTTCGATAGTACCACTCGAACCTTGCGTTCGGGAGGAGGAGGAGTCTATTAACCGGTTTATCGGGAAATCTAATTATTCAGATTTTTTGCGGCCAGGAATCACCTAAGTTGAAATTGTACCTGGGCTAGAGTCGGACCTATTCCCGCACCATTAAAAGCGGACAGTTATCCCTGTATTCATCAACAAATGACTTATACTGATCAATGAAAATAATAGGGGAGCATTGGATGGCCCGTCTAGTATAAAAACCCAGTGATCCACCCATCATTTGTTCGGAAGCGTCCTCTTATCAAGTCCTAGATCATGCTTTCTTTCAAGTCACTTTCTTTCTGTGCAACATTGGGTGCCCTTATTACTTCTGCGTACGCCGAGACCCATACTATCACTTTCGTCAATGAGTGCGTCTTTTGCTCGCCATCTATATCGCTTTATTAATACCACTTCTGATTTCATAGTTGTGGAAGAGGGACTGTAAGTTCAACAAAACATCGGCGTTGTGAATAGCCCACTGACATATCCGCCAACAACTTCAGCCAACTTTGGTTCAGGGTTCAAACATCCTCAGTACTGGTGGAAATTTCGTCACCAATGGGCCCCTCATCAATGCTGTTGCGTATGTTCTAAACATTTTCCTAGTATTTTCTTCAAACTAGCTTACATATCATTTGCTTTACGTGTCGAAACTACTTCATGTTCCATGTATAGCTATCTCCAAACCGGTAAGTGCACTTAGTTCAATGTGGCGTCACTTGCGATGGCTAACACAGAGCTACTCGGACTACTAGGAAACTGCGGGTTAAATGGTGAAGGATGCGAGACCGTTGAGATTACGTTACAAAACGGTGGTTCTACTGTCGATATTTCTTCGTAAGTTAGGTCAATTCTGAAATTACTCGAAGTTCCTTCGGATTCTTAGTGATGGCTTTCCACGACCTGGCACATAGCAGATCGGTCACTACCTTTATTGGGTTTAGGTAGGAAATCATTATCTTGAAATTGAAAACTGTTTTTGTCTGATTTTCTTGTACTGAAGCTAATTGTCGGAACTTTTGATTTCGCCTAATAACGGCGTATACGGCCTTATAACGGCCATTATGAAAGGGTGTCATAATAACCGGCAAATTGACATCTACAAATGATTATTAGACGGGCCGGCCATTATGTCATTATGCCATTATAAGGCGTCATGTGGTACCCGCATCAAATATACGAAAAAATAGACCGCTTAATACCACTCAATTACATATTGTATACATTCTATTCTTTGGGTGGTGTTATTAGAAGGGATCGAACCTGCGTCGAGTAGGTAAGCATGCCAGCACACTTAGATACGTTAACCACTACACCACCGGGGTATTATACATGAAGCCTTTCGAGTTAGTACATCTATCAGCGCTATCCCAATAGTACCAACTCGGAGATATAGGGTTTCAATCTGTATGTTCAATCTGTCTACAACCACAATGTATTCCAGGTAGTGAGGGAGAGGCGAGCATTATATACACACATATATGAAAAAATTTCTCTTTTGGCCTCTACTGACCTACAGTAACGGCCAAAGCTGATTTCCACACCAAATATGGAAATTAGGTTCTCACGCCTGCTAGCAAGGCTCGTATCCCCTGTTTTCACTGCCTTCCAAGCTTGCAAACCATATATCTTATGTATTTTAGACCACTATTAGCTGTGCTTGGAGGTACTTGTCTTCTTAAAGACAGAATTGTTGACTACAGGGCATGATGGTGATGGGAGGTTGTCCCGTCATTCCATGTCATTTTTGCTTAATCTACCAATAATCTACGCAGATTTTTGTGGATGTCTCAACATGGTACAATAAATTACATTGCTGCAAGCATTTAAACATAGTTCTGAGCTACAACGACGCTGAGAATCCTTGTTGAACGCAAGATCTTGGAGCTGTGAGAAAAATTTCCATATATGGTCCGGAAATCAGTTTTGGCCGTCACTGTATCACCGCAATTAGACATTTTACAGCAAAATCCCTGTTAAAATTAACTTGTATCAACCTGGTGAGCACCTTTTATGATTTTATGTTATGATTTGAGAGAGGAGATCACAAAATACTATTCACAGGTCGCTCTAGCCTTTTGTACCTTCTTCAAGCACATGCACCTGCACCATAATGTCGAATGAGACATGTTTATATACTATAAATGTAGAGCTTTCTCAAGAAGGTTCACCTTGAGGAGAATGGCTCAGAAAACATGCAATCATTCAATATATCTACTACCCTCTAAATCTTGAATGTAATCATGTACCCATACTCATGGTGATACAAACTAAATGTTTATACAAGAATATTAAAGTAATATGGTGAGTATTGGCTGTGCAGCAGTATATCTCACTGGGGAATCCCCAGGAATAGTCCATAGCAACAGTCTGAAGTAGTATTTATGATGTTCTCTCTCAAATCATAACATAAAATCACACAAATATCTTAGAGTGCTCCCAAAGGTCATTCAAGTTGATTTTAATAAGGGATTTACTGTATGATGTATAGAGGCCAAAAGAGCCTGTGAGAATCAAAATTTCTATATATGGTGTGTGTATATACTGTATAATTCTTGTGTGAGGTTGGTTACATTTGCTTGGCCCCCACCTCATCACTGTGGATCCAACCAGTGAAATAATTTATAGTGGGGAGTTTGACAGACAACTTCTGAGGGACAGGAGTTGTTGTACATTAAAACCAATTGCCATGTGACACAGGATCTCAAACCCCTGCATTCACTGGTGCAGGGCAAACCAGGAGGACCTAAGTTGTTTGTTGTAAAATAGAAAGTGCATCTCTCACTGCATGGCAGTACTACTTTGAAGTGATACTGTCCAGTAGTGCATGACACCATGGTGGCATGGTTTAAACTGTTCAAACCTCACTTTGTGTAACATCTGAGTTGGAACCCTGTTATCAATGATGAAAATAAGAGTCTAAAGAAAAAATTTTGTTCATAAGTGAATTTTCTACTACCATTTTGTGAATCTTGTGAGGTAGAGTGCATACTTAAATCATTTGCTACTAAAATGGTGACTCGAGATGGTTAACCAAAATTTACATGTGTAACACTGAGTTCAATGAACTGTACTAAGAATTTACCACTTTGAAATAGTACAGTAGTACATCTTGATATAGCAGCCTTAGTTTAAGGGAAATTATTGAAAGCTGATCTGCCCCTGCTTTAATGTAAACTCTGTGTGAGCCACTAGGCCCCATATATAGATGATGATAGTTGGATTCAACTATCATTCAAGTAGCTCCTCAAAGCCCTAAGTGACTGAAAGGCTATAGATTTCTGGTTGAAGATATCATGAGCTGCAAGTATGAAGGTCTATGTTCCATGTCTGACTCATCAGTAATTTCACAGATTTATAGAGTGTATAGATGTATAGTAAGTATAGATTATTCAAATCTCTATACATCTTGTCATGGACTATGTATCACAACATTGGTATAGAAACCATAGAAGACATAGGTGTATATGTTACTCTAAATACTTATTATAAGTGCTGATTATGAGTGAAAAGATTCTAAATTCAGTCTTGCATTACATCTTGAGGTGCCATCAAGGTGCCATCAAGCTTGAGCTTTAGGTAAATCCAACTTAAGGGGTGTAATAAGTATCACATACACAAGAAGCACATTGATTGTAGATAAATCCATGTGTAGCAAGGTTTGAGGAGGGCCCAGCTATCTATGAGTTATCACATATAGCTTGCCATGCAAGAGGCGAGAATTTTGAGGCGCCATGTATCCAGAGCGCTCAATGCCAATGTTGGTCTCGGAGTCGGAGAGCTTGATTGCCGTGATCACGTGGTTAGTTAAAGCGGAGTCTCAAAATTTTTGTTGATCAACTTCAACTTCCGAGTCGTTTCGTTACCTTCTTTTCCCTTCACCCCCAACCGGTTGTCAACTATTCTCCAAGTTGTGCACTTGTCCGTAGGTCAGTAATCGTTATATGTTATACTACTACTGCTAAGCACCGCTGATAATGCTTGTCAGTGAGATGCTTGTGTGACGGGATGGCTGAAATTCCGGCCGTTTATTGTATGGCAAATACATTTGGAAGGCAAATGCAAGGTTGTCGTTCTGGAGGCAAGTGAGTTTCGTACATTTTTCTTTTTTAGTCGTCCTATTACTAAAACGGCTTCTCTGACTTATTTCATGACTGGTAAATGACACACTGCACACCGTGTGGATTTTTTTGTGCTGGAGGGTCAACGTGGCCTATCGCTCTCGTTCGTCTTCCGAGATTACTGTGTCCATTGCCACTGTCCAAGCCGTCAAAGTTCATATTGTTTGGCACAGCGGACATGTTGGGGTATGGAACATATGTCTCGGTGGTCTTCCTCTGGTACGTTTCTTTTCTTTTTGATCACAAGTGTCGTTCTGCCTTGAGAATATGGTTCTAGTTCTTCTGTATTGCTTTTTTTTCATACAGATCTATCCTGAATATGTGGTTTTTGTTCAAAGGTATGTCTTCAGTCGCTGCATTGTCCAAATAGTCTACTTATCTTCCCTTGTTTAGTATAGTAACCCATGTGGATTGCTATGATACTGAGGTTTCTGTTCCGGACATTTGGAAGTCTTAAGGGGTATCGGTTTAGATATACGTAGCTCTACGACCTGTACTATTGTTAGTTGAACATAATACACCATTATTTTATCATAATATCACATAGCGAGTATAGGAAGTATAAGCAGTATAGAAAGTATAACAAGCGGCGTATAGAGAAATATAGTTTGAGCTTGTTATTCTCTATACATCGGTATAGAGAAACGCATGCCCCCCTTCCTCTATGCATCCCAAGCCAACATAGAGAACATAGAGCTATGCACTCTATACCGTGCTATACTGTTCTATAAACTTGCGAAATTACTGATGGAGTTACTAATCTTTAAGGGAAAATTGTTTGTAAGATCGGGCTAGTGAGTGTTGATGATAGCTTACTATTAGGGTGAAGTTCAGTTCTAACGCCATCAGTGATATTATAGGCTTGTTTGAACCGGGTATATCATATTTCTGAATTGAGAAAACAAGCTATGGAACACCATCAAAAATTGACACATTAAGAGTTGCATTAACACACATTAATTAGAACACATGTACAGACCAAGTATGGTGTCTAACTTCATTCAATCTGAGTTCATTCAATCAAGGTATTTTTTTT
Organism: Dendrothele bispora CBS 962.96; assembly: GCA_004369135.1. Taxonomy (NCBI): domain Eukaryota; kingdom Fungi; phylum Basidiomycota; class Agaricomycetes; order Agaricales; genus Dendrothele; species Dendrothele bispora. Next base: position 104,741 of record ML179344.1, read on the forward strand.
CTGAACCATAGTAGAGATTATATGTATAACTGCAGGTAGCTATGGGTCACAATACAGATTTCAAGCATCTAAGAGAACATGGAATAAGAGAGAGAGAGAACAAGTAATATTCGAAGGAGGACGAGGGTACAGAAGATTGGATCTTGATACACATGTGATTTCTCACATCTTATAATGTTCCGTAAAACTTGAAATGACAACTTGTTTATAAGCAATTAGAGCGCATCTGCAAGAAGAAATTTGGCCATTTTTTAAGCTCGAATCCATTGAAATCCACGCAAAGTGGAAGGTAGAGCCATCCAAAATGTTTGTTGCAGATGCACTCTATTGTCAACTTGATTATAGAGTAAAATACAGCACAAGCTATTGCGATCCGTAAGTTAGAATGTAACTTTTTGACGGTGATGAAAGGGCTCGGGGCAACCGGTCTTATTAATTGCCGGCAATTATACGGACCGGCCAATAATATAAGGTCGTGATGATGTCATCATTTTGCCGTTATAATGCCCCTGCCGTTATTAGGGCCGACTTCGGATTTCCGACATACTTCAATGGCTGCGATGGAGTCGGATCGAGCTGTGAGTTGTCAATTTTTCTGCGACTGGATTTTTGTTCTATAGCTAACAATCTTGAAGCTCCGGGCCAAGCTGTTACTTGTCCAGCTGACAATGTCAGTTTCTTAAACACCTCTCGAAAAATCCACTGACAAATGGGATCGTTTACATATTAGGTCGGTCTTCACGTTACGTTTTGCGACTGAGTTTTGGGGCCGGTTAGGTTGATTTGATCCGGAATGCGTGAATAACATTGGGTATACATTTGAAAAGCTTTCAATCTCTCAAAGTGCATACAAATCTGTTTGAGTAGTACATATTTAGGGTATAAGTATGTATACTCAGTATCTATTCACCAAATTCGGACTAGGTGGATATTATGACAGGCAATGCCGGTTTCCACACCGAACAGGTGCTACAGAATTGAGACTCCCGAGTGCATGCTCTGGTGGTTTGCATTCAGTCACCCGAGGCCTGAGCTGGCACCTATCAGCCATCGCTCAGGTTGGAATCGTGATACTAGACTAAGTACACACTAGTGTGTGTAGAACACTGAATTCAGAAAATTGAATTTAAGCCCGTTAGCTCAGATTAGCAACAAGGCCATGATCTTTAGCTACAGGTTATAAGCTTCGAGCTTGAGGTGTACTCGGAAATATGTAATGCCTGCGTAGCTGACTTTAATCAGTACGAGCCGCCACTAGTCTCGTTTCTGACGGTTGATTTGAGTTACGAGAAAATTCACCGGAATTTGCCGGATATGTTCCTGACAATCAGTGAAAATCAACGTGAACATTTCCCAGTACTGACCCATCTGGACCTCGGATTGCAATGTAACGAGGCCTTTCCCTTCACTTTTCCTGTGCCGTTGTTCGTCACCCTTACCGACAAACCGGTTCGGAATTGGCACCTTTCAACCTCACACTTCAAGACATCGACGGGGAAGGTAGATTCTCGAATACCTCACGGAACTTTCTGAATGGCGAGAGTCGAAGATACCAGTGTAGATCATCGGTCAAGTCGAATCAGTATGTTGATAAGTTGCAAGTTTGTTTGAACCAGTCACGAGTTTGTTGATTTTACCGACTGTAGCAGGACTGTGGACTGACGTGTAATCTTACAAGCTACATTTCTTCGAACGATGAATATATGTTGGGTAAACAAAAAACTGAAAGGTTATCGAGCGTTCACAACCTCATCTGCCGCAAACGACATAAGTACAGTGAAATGTGATTTCTTTTTTTCGCTTTTGAATTGTAGTGCTCTGTCCTTTGTGGGGAGATCCCCTGTTGATATTGATGGATCTGAAAGAGGACGTTCTGAAAACGTGAATTTCTATAATTTCTGTAGTCTACTAATTGTATGGCATACATGAAGGCATAATTGGCATAAATCGGCATAAACAGCATAATGAAAGATACGATATTATAATAGTATGAAGCTACTTGCGCGAGAACGAGAACGAGAACAAGAAAGGATTCCCAAGGACCAAGGGCCAAAAGCCCAGAATTCCGCCAATTAAATATTGACGACTCTCAAAGAAGCCGTAATGTCCACCATGCTCCGAGTCTGATCCCGAGCTCGAGTCAGAGTCACCTCAGGTTCCCCATACGGTCCTTCGTCATGATACCTGCTACCCTGTCCACTACCATTCCTCTGCAAGTCTTCCCAAAAAGCTTTCGAATCCGATTTCCCATCCCATTCCGATCCACCTACTAGAAGCCTTTTAGCAGCTTCTTCAGCCCATGCAGAGATCTTGTCTAGGAGATCGTCGAGTTGGGTGAAGGAAGCGACGAGACAGGCGTTTTTGATGGTTTGGATAGTTATTGCTGGAGGCATAGGTCGACCCGCCATGGCATGCGCATTTCCTTTACCTCCACCTTCGACACGTCTCAAGGATCGCGAAGACGACGAAGACGAAGACGAGGGTGATATCCGACACCTCAGATTGGGACTCTCAGCATTCACTGCGTCGTATGGATAAACGATCTGAAAAGCGCTCCAGTTCGAAGGATGATAGAGGTGATCGACGAGTGTCCAGAGTTTCCAAACGAGGGTTTTGGGGAAGTTTGGGAAGACTCGTTCGAGTTTTGTGTAAGAGGGTGCACCGCTGAGTTCGTTTGGGTTGAGGAAGAGAAGGAGTCTGGATTCGTAGAGATGTTGGAGGTTGAGGAGTTGTTGTGGGTTGATGGTGGTGGAAGTGGTAGCGGGTGGGGTGGTACCAATCGATGGGGACGAGGAAAATGAGGTTTGGCTGGAAGAGCCTGAGCGAACGCCGGGGACGTATTTGAGGAGGTTACGAGGTGCCATTTGGATGGAGTTTGTCAAGGTATGTAAAGGATGGAATGGATAGATGCTCTAGAACTTGAGGACGGATGGTCGAATGGACGATGAGGACTACTTGACTTGCGAGTAGTACTCTTGGGATAGGGCTCTTGGGGGGGTAGCTTGGGGCTTCACCAGAGACGTTCGTGCGTTTTTTATATGATTTTTGGGTGTCCAAGTGGCAAGCACCCAAAAACGCTTGGGCAATCCAAGCATTGTGGAAATGGACGGGTCAAAGCATTGAATTCGAACGTGATGATGGTGGCATTTGTGTTCTTCTGTGGGATACCTCAAATTTGGTCAACGTAATGTAAGGAGACGACGAGTTTGTGTGTGTGGTTGGACCTCGAAAAAAGGTCTATGTTGGGACAATGCTTAAGGTCGACCCCGGAAGTGCCTTTTCTGGCGTTCATCGAGGATGATCGATGACGACTGGATCGTGCCAAATTCCGAGTATTTTCATGGTTATGATATCGATACCGAACTTGGAGAAAAAGGTATTTACGAGGCCGACCGAAAGGAGGAATCGACTCCGTTTTTTCGCGTCGGTGACCGATGTGGTCTTGTTTGGACCGGAAAAGACTTTCCCGCGGTCTGGTCTTGGTTTGGATGATTGTGGATACGATAGAACGAGACCTTCTTTGTTTACTGAGGCCTCCTTGAGGTCTTTTGATATGTACTAGATTGATTTAGCAAGAATCAGTATAGAAAGCAGTAGCATAATGACGAAATTCATACTAGGATCGGTCTGCGAGCTATTTAAAAAATGTAGGTGTTCATCCATCATTTTCTTGGGAGATCTAACGAGCGACTCTGCGAGTGCTTGGATGTTCTTTATTAACCTATATCATTCTAAAGTACAAGTACTTCATGATGTAGACAGTGGGTTCGATATGTTCTTATCATCCTTTGCAAAAACTGACTTGCCCCCTCAGTTTTGACCGTCACTGTATGCACCGCTGTCGGCAGTGCTTAAGTACTCGATTGTTTTAGTTCGTAACAGACACCTATGAGAGTGATACCAAGATAAAGAGTACTCTATTACGAGGACGTAAATTTTCAACAGTCTAGTAGATTGCATGGGGGCGTACATAAAGGCATAATTGGCATAGGTGGTACAATAATTACAAGAGATACAATAATTCAAGCTACTCGCAAGAAGACCAAAAAAAGAACCAAAAAGGAGGTTCAAAAGAGATTCCCAAGGGCCAGCGATCCCAGAAGTTCCGAACACCATTTAGACATTAACGACTCGCAAAGGACTCTGGGCCTGAGTTTGAGTTCGAGTCCGAACCCGAGGTCGAGCTCCAGGTTGAGCACGCTGAGGGGTCCACTCAGGTTCCCCATACGGTCCTTCGGTATGATATCTTCTACGACTACTAACGGTACCCTGCCCACTACTACTACTACTACTAGTAGACGTAGCAGCATGCATCTGTTCCGAATAAACCTTCCAATCCTCATCCGAATCGTTCTCCAAACTCCCACTCACCAACTTGCCCACTCCGATTCTAGCCGCTCTCTGAACCCAATTGGAGATGGTGTCCAAGAGCTCGGTGAGTTCGGTGAGAGAGGCTAGGCGGGAAGCGCTTCTGAGATCGAGGAGAGTGAAGGGGAGGGTTGATGGGAGTTTGATTGGTTTTTGGTGTTTGCGTTGTTGATGGATATCAGGACCGACGAGGATGGGGGTGTAGTAGATCGTGATTAGATCAGTGCCTGGAGGGGAACTCGAGACGAGGGCACGTTTTAAAGCGTCGTGAGGGTAAATGGACATGAGAACGTTCCAGTTGGAAGGGTGGGAGAGGTGGTTGAGGTATCCCCAGAGTTCCCAGACGAAAGGTTGGGGGTGATGAGGGAAGAGTTTGAGGAGGCTGGGGTAGGAGGCTGGGTAAGGGTAGGTTGGGTTGATGATGCGGAGGATGATGGTTTCGAGGATGGTTTCTACTTCGAGGATGAGGGCCGGGGTCATAGAGATAGATGGTGGAGGCAGTGTTGGTGTGGATGCTGGATTGGGGGGAGTTGGAACGACAGTGCGGGTGGAAGAGGAGGAGGAGGAGGTAGTGGTGATGGTGGGTAGGGGGGTGTACGCTGATGAAGGCAATCGCGAGTATGAATATTTGTCGGAAGAGTCCGAGCGAGCGCCAGGGATGTATTTGAAGAAATTGGGTGCCATTTTTAGGACAAAAAAAAGAAAGGAGTTTATCGAGGTGTGCAAAGGAGGGTTTGGATAGATGATCTAGAGCTTGGAGGAAGGGACGGACGATAGAGAACACTTGACTTGCAAGGTGTCGTACTTTTTGGAATGAGTCTTTTGGGGGCTCAGTAGGAACGGAGTGTGCGCCTTTTATATGTTTTTGGTGTATCCAGGTATCCAACACTTGGACAATCCAAACAAGGAAATGGATGTGTCGCGAGGCATTGACCGTGCGTGGTAGCGTTTTGTTCTTCTGTCACAAAAGAGGTCTATGTTTGAACAATGAGGGTAATGGTAGATCTGCATCGAAAGGTTTTCTGGACAATGGGCGCGGGTGAGGCTTAGAAGCTTTGACTCGGAAGTCTTGTGTATCACGAAAATCACACTAGAATTTGAAATCGTCATGTTTGAGGACCAGAGACGGAGTCATTTTCTAAAAAGAGTAAATGAGAAGAGAAATGCCCGTCGGTCAATGTCTCTGGAAGTGGTCAAAGCACGAGATGCGTTACTAGCAGGTACGTTACCCAAATCGGACAAATCCTCCCAAATCCATTGGGCTTGTCGGGATAACTGCGATTCCCTACGAAGTTGATCAAAGTCATAGGTGTTCCCGACTGTTCCGCTCGTTCTTGCGTCTGTCCAGTGGCGTTGAGCGTTTGACGTAGATTCTGACGTAGAAAAGGTGACGGTCTAGACTAGAAAAAGACAGCAGGAATGGAGATAACACGTAACATAGCCACACCAACGCGTCCACGTGACCTGTGTTGAATTTACCGATCGTCACAGCCCCGAGTGCTCCTTGTTCTCTTCCCTCTCGCCGACGAAAGACGTCCCTCAAGGATAGCCAGCAAGTTTGCGCCATCAACAGTGAAGCTACTGCTGTACTGCAAGGCTGGGGCAGGAGGTGCGCGTGGAGAAGGTGAGCTGCCCAAATCGATACTGTCGTTTACTTCCTCAGTGTTTTACTCAACCAACGCGTTCCGTCGTAGGGTTCCAGTTATTCTGAAGAAAAACATCAGGAATTAACGCGCTCACGGGTCTATCACGACTACAGACGAACCTTTGTCTCGGTTTCCAGGCTCTCGATCTTAACAACAACAACAACCACCCCCCAAAAAATCTATATTTTCGTTCCTCAAACGAACTATCAGCATTTCTATTATTTTTCATATCATCCTTTTTCCCCCTTTACAACAAATCCCATCTCTCAACGAAATCTGTACGAAATGATGCGCAATACGATATCACGACCAGCAGCGCCGGTCTCTACACCCTATTCTACTCAAGCAAACCCAGATGTGCCTTCTATTCGCCTCATCGCCGCGACTCCCTCCGCGTCCGGCCTCTCTTCCTCGGAAGCCAACACGACCATGAACTCATCATGGGCCTCTGTTCCCTCCATTCCTTCTCCTCTTGCACCTAGAAACGACGATGCCGTCCCTCGCAAACGCCTTGTTCCCAAAAGGTCAAAATTGGGTTTACTCGGCGTCGGCAGCGGTAACAGCAGTAGTAGCAACAAGGAGAAAGACAAGGACTTTTCTGACGTTGTCAGACGTGTTGGTGTTTCCTCTTCGTCTCGTCGCGGTTTCGACATTTACGTCGACCCGACGGACGATCCCGAGATTGGAGAGATTCTTATGGTGAAGAAGAAGAAATCGAGAGCGGGTTTGGATGGTTTGAGATGGGGTAGTGGGACCGGTGCTTTAGAAGAAGTTACGAACGTACCGTCAGTGGTGGCAACGCAGCCACATCCTGCGGTTACTATGCTCAAGCCAAAGACTGAAGAAAAAGACAAGTGGTGGAGTATAGGGAGGGGAAGGAAGGACTCGAAGGAGAAGGAGAAACAGAAGGAGAAGGAGAACGCGAAGGTGAAGGAAAAGTCGAAGTCTCGTCCTGAGCCTATGAGGTCTAAAAGTAAGGACTTCTCCCCATTCCTACTAGCCGTCTCAGTCTGTTCTGATGCCCGTACCTCTTTCTTCTTTTACAGCACCCGAACCTTTCAAGACCGTCTCTGATGTCCAATCCAGAGCTCGCTTCAACTCGTTGGATTCCGGTGTCGTCTTGAACTCGCCTACCTTGGCTGACCATCCCGTCTACGAGATCAGAAACAACTCGACGCCTCAATTACTCAACGTTAACGTGAACACTATCGTTTCTGAAGAGTCCCATGCTTATCGTCCTGCGCTTGCACCTGTCAATACTTCTCGTTCCGCTACACCTACTTTGGGTGGTTTTCTTGCACCTCCGTCCTCGGCGGGCCTTGAGGTCAACAATAACAACACAACAACAACAACAACAACAATAATCAGGGCTCGATTGCTGTACGTGCTATGCGTTCCGTTCGTTCGTTAGCGCGTATTGGCAGCTGGGCTCAGTTGAAAAACGGTGCTGGCCCAGGTGACGAGAACGCACCACCTGAAGAGAAAAAGATCAAGGAGAAGGAAAAGGAAGAGAGAAGGTTAAAGCTAAAGGCGAGAAGAAATTCAAGGACAACGGCAATAAGGATGGCGAATCTAAAGAGAAGAAGAAAGCCAAGAAGGAGAAAGAGAAGGAGAGGGAAAAGGAGAAGAAGGGACGTTCACAGACTGTCCGTGGCTCGACGAGTAGTTTCGAAGCTGGAGCGTTGAGTGCGAGTCCTGAGATTGCTCAGACGATGGCGATGAGGAAGAAGAGGAGTATCCTTGGTTTGGGGCTTCCGTCTACGATGAGGTTGCCGACTGTGAGAAGTGGATCGACGACTTCTTCTATTGGGGTTTCTAGTCTCAATGAGGGAGGGAATAACGGAGAGAACAACAACAATAACCGACTTTCTGTCGAGTCTGCTATTCTCATGACTACTAGTGGACGTGCTCGATCTGGTTCGTGTGTCTCGACTGGATCGTCTTTGAGACCGATGTCGACGACTTCTTCGACTTCGAGAACTTCTTCGGGTAGTTCGGCGGCTAGTGTTAGATGGGATGAGGAAGGGTTGGAGACTGTTAGGGAACAGAGGAGGAGAGAGAGGGAGAGTAAGAGGTTGAGTGAGGAGTTGGAGGGGAAGGACTCGAGGAAGAAAGGGAAGAGGACTGAGAGAGATAGAGATAGTAGGAGGGCTTCGGGTGAAGGAAGGAAGAGGACGCCTTTGTCGGAAGTGTTCCCGGATATACAGTCTAGTTCGAATTCGCCTAGGTCTTCGAAGGGTTCTTTTAGGAGCACGAATATGCCTTTGTTGACTCTGGAGGAAGCGACGTCGGATGGACATGAGAGGGTAGCGGATGATGGTGACAGTGCGGTTTCTACACCGGTGAAGAGGGCGAGACCGAGGCCTATGTCGGAACAGATGTTGGGGAAGAGTAGGCCTCAGGCTATTCATGATGAGAACAGTGATGGTGAGGGTGTTTTTTTTTTACCGGGTTTTTATTCTTCTTGATTCTGATAACGTCCTTTTTGCAGGTGTCCTTTCAATTCTCGACGCTGCAACTAACGATCTGGCTCAACTCATCAACAACTTGGATTTGGAAGCGACACCAGGAAATACACCTGCGTCGCCGTGCGTTTCTCCCTGGAGGGAACAGATCCTTGCTGGACTTACGCCTCGGCTCCCTAATGATAGCCAGAGTCCTACTAAGAAGACCTTGCGCAAAGACGTCTCTTCCATCACTTCCTTGCGACCATACGCACAGAGTCGAGATCTTATTAAACAAGCCGGAGTTGAAGACCGTCTCGGTCAACAGATTGCGCCTTGGCCAACCCTCAACTCGATGTTCCCCAAGGACTCCCCATTGAAAGCTTCTTCCTCATTGTCTTCTTCGGTTTCCTCCTCTCCTCGAGTCTCTGTCGTCCCAAAGACGCGTATCAATCACAAGAGGACTTTGTCGCCTCCTGGACCCATGTTGGAAAACTCGCCTCCGATGATTAGACCTTTACGTCCTGCGAAATCTAATAGATCAGTCGTTCCGATGAAGCCTTTGGGACCACCGCCTTCAGAAGGTTTGCCGCCTATCGAGCAAGGACAGTCCAAGGACGAGTTTGGTACGGTCAGAGTGCCTTCGTCGTTGACGTTTGGGTCGAGGTCGTCTTCTCGTAATCATGGTGGGAATGGGGATTCGTCGATTAGCTCTATGGAGGATATCAGGAACCGACAGGTTCATGTTGGTGGTCAACCGGTTTTACCGTCTGTGTTTGGACATGCTAGGAATAGGTCCTCGTTGCTCTCGTCTCAGTTGAACGAGAGTAGTGATGAGGATAACACGACGAGTAGACCGCTTGCGCCTGGTGCTAGGAGGATGCTTGGGATGAAGGGGACTATGGGAGGATCGGATGTTTCTGCTTATGCGGTTGACGAATTGGACGCGTCTGATCCAGACTCGGATATCCCGGACGAGTTGCAGAATATCTTGGCTAAACAGTATGAGGATGATACGTTGTCGTATCGAGTTCCTAATAGTCCTCATAATCACTCTCCTGCTGATGTTCCAAGGGACGCTGAGGACGAGTTTGATGTTGACCACCAGCAGCGGTTCTCATCTGTTACTGATGATCAAGAACCTGAGCCTTTGGATATCCCGATGTTCCATTTGACCGATGCTGATGATAACCATGTGGACATGGACGACATGATGCACTCGGACGGTGAAGAAGAATCGGACACGAAGAAGTCGTTTGACTTTACGGGCGAGATCCAGAAATTGAACGAGTCTGGAGGGTCTGACAGGAGGAGCTTTATGGAACAATTGGAGAATGCGTTTAGGACCCCGGCCAAGTTGGATTTGAGGTATGACTTTGGGAGTGGGTCGAGTGGTGGGGATGGGGATGGGATGTTGAGTGTTGAGGTTCCTCCTTTGCCTCCCTTGCCTCCGCTTCCGAAGACTGATGCTGTTGTTGCGGACACGTCTTCGAGTACGATTCAGACGGATTTGGCGTCGACTTCTCATGAAGCGGTAGTTTCTGCGTCGTCTTCGAGGACTACTGAAGATATGGAGAACTTCTCGGTGTCTAGGTTGTTGGATGTCAAAGAACCCACGTTGCTTCCTGGCTCTGACAGCGTCGGTAGCACATCTGACACTGACGAGTTGATGCTCGTTGACGACTCTGCTGAGCCGTCCTTGGAGCATCATGTTGTCCCTGCTTCGAGACCTTCCGACGGTCAACTCAACAAGGCCTTCAAGTTTGGTGGGATGTCCAAGAACTCGTCTTCTCCGGAGGTCAAGAACGATAACGTTAACAACAAACCGGTGACGCTTTCGGATATCATTCCTCCTCCATCCCATGCTCGTGCGATTTCCAATGCCTCTTCGGTGTCTGTCGGCGACTCTGTTATTAATTCTATCATTGCTGAAGCCGCTGCTGAAATGCCACTTGCACGTCCTCGTCCTCCTCGCGCTCGCGTCAACTCAGATTCTAGTATCAGTGCGCAGTCGAGGGACAGTTCCTACATTAGCAATTCTTCGATGAGTGGTATGCAGGTCCGGTACCGTCACTCGAGACATGAATCTGGGTTAAGCTTTACTGGGTTTGACTCGTTTGATGAAGTTAGACGAGGGTTTGAGTTCCATGATTACCGACCGGCTTTCTATCCTCCTCCTCCTCCACCAGTGTCTACCAGCAATAGACGAAACCCTCATCTCAGACAGGAATCGACGTTCAGCTTTGCCTCGGTGTCGTCTTATGGGCATGTTCTCAACCCTGGTATTCCCGATCCGTTTGACTATGGGTTGCCTAGCTTGCGAGAGAGGCCTTCCTCTGAGGAGATGACCATGTCAATGTCTATGAGTCAGAGTATCGATGACACTTTCTCTTTCATCCATCGTGCTCCTCGTAGACGTGTCGAGAGCGATGCATCCAGTTTCTATTTCAATCCGATTCAAGCACAAGCACAAGCTCAATTGTCGTCGTTTGCAAGAGGACACCGTCGCAACGAGTCCAACATGTCAGTTGTCTCTGGTCCACCTGTCGGTCTCTACAACGGAAGCTTTGCTAGTGCGCATAGACGAAACGATTCTGCGAGCAGTGTCAGTTCCATGGCTCATTCTTATGCTATGCACGGTGCTAGTGGTGGTCGTGCTGCTTGGGCTCGTCATCGTCAAGACGCGTCGATAGATTCCGTTAACAGTAGTTATTCTGCCATGCGTTTGGGACGACCTGGGATTGGAGACAAGATGTTTGAGACGGCTGGTGTTCCGCTTACCTCGATCTCGGCCTCGCCTACGGACAGTGCTATCGATATGGAGAGCAGGATGTTGGATTCTCACATTGATCAAACAACGGAGAACCCGAGTTCCTTTGACTCGATTATGGACTCGGATCCGGAACATAGGTCTTCGATAGAGATGGAAGATTCGTTGTTTGACAAGACTGG